>PVKC010010104.1:0-26295 GCA_004027635.1 Crocidura indochinensis
CTTAGCTGGGACATGAAGGTGCCTGATATTGTTCTCTGTAGGCTGAATCTGGGATTCATTTATTTGGGATTTATTTGGATATATTTGGGAGCCAGAGGCTGGCTTGGACCAGGGTGCATCAGAGAGACATGGTATTTGTCTCGTCTGAATCCAGAGCAAAAGTCAAGAAAGGAAGGAAAGGGAGGAGTGGAGGAAGGGAGAGATGAAGGATGACCTGGAAGAAACCGTGGAGGAATTATTTTATCATCTCAGAAAGGGAGGGGTGACCTGTCTCAGTGTGATAAGAAATCTTGAAGACAGAAATAAAAGCACGTTTTACAAAAGAATTGCTTTTAGGGCCAGAGAGATAGCTAGATGGACTGAGCCCATGATTTGTCTGTAGGTAGGGACAGGAGTTCAGTTCCCAGCTCCAAATGGTTTCCTGCACATCTTTGGGACCATGCATACTACCATT
The DNA here is from genome assembly GCA_004027635.1 of Crocidura indochinensis. Classification (NCBI taxonomy): domain Eukaryota; kingdom Metazoa; phylum Chordata; class Mammalia; order Eulipotyphla; family Soricidae; genus Crocidura; species Crocidura indochinensis. The sequence continues at coordinate 455 of PVKC010010104.1, forward strand.
CTATCCCAACACTGCTGGATGTGGACCCCTAACACCAGAATAAAATAACTTTTAGGGGTCAAAGAACTAGTACAGCAAGGACAGCGTTTGCTTTGCATACAGCTGATCCAGCTTCTTTCGTTAGCACTCTATTTGGTCCTCCATGCCCTGCCAGGAGTAATCCATGAATACAGAACTGGGAATAAGCCCTAAACATTGAGTGTGGGTGCCAAACCAATAAAATTCACTTTTATATGGTAGAAGACACCATAAAAAAACAACAAAGAAAAAGTACAAATGGGAGTGGGGTGGAGAGTGAGTCACTCAGGGCCAGTTTCCTGCAAAGCCAAGATGACTTCTACCAGGGGATCAGGTAAAGACCAAGACTTACTTTGGAGATCAGGCAAGGAGGGGAATGGAACTGCAAATCTTCCAGAAGAGCTACCCAAACCCTCAGATAAATGCAAACCAGAGCTCTAGGGACCCATTTAACCAGCACTTGCAAATACAAGAAGTTTGACAGCCACCTGCTGAGGCTGAGGTGGAAGGGAAGGGTATCCTTATGGGGGCAGCATTTAACCCGGGCCTTATTATTACAGATCATCAGAGTTCAATCTGGCAACTTACTAGCTCTTAAAAGAAAAAAAGAAATAATGGAGGGACAGATGGACATATTTAACTATTGGGTGTAACTGAAAACACTCAAATGCAAACATGAACAAACTGGGACATCTTGCAGCCACTATAGCAGTTTGAGTTTGAATGTTCAGACATATCTGAGGTCTTTGACAAATTCTATAGGAAACATATTAAATAAACGGACAAAAAATAATAAAGGGCATGGAAAACAATTTTCCAAAATAGGATGAACCACACGGGGGAAGGGACACATCCTTTACAGCATATGAACATAGTGCGATTCTGATTTTGATCATCAGCCATTATGCAATGACAGAAAATGAACAGAAAATGTTCATGTCCCTAGGTTGACAAGAATGTGATGAGATTGGCCCAGAAATGCTGTCAGGTGTAGAAATGGACAGATTTTTTTTTAAAATAAGTATCAAGTGTTTAAATCAAGTCCTATCCATTTTGGAGGTGTGGAATTTCCCAGGACTACTGAGTTTTCCTCCTGGTCATTCCAAGCTAACCAGGCTGTCAGTTTAATGTGACAGCTCAAAGATATGGTACTGCTTAGCCTTGAGGCCCGGGGAGTTCCCAGACAGCCCCAGTGGTGCTCTGCCGGCCTCCAAGGCTATACTGAACCTGACTTAGGGACCATGGAGTGCTGGGAAAATCAAAACTGGGCTTGGTCATATGCCTTAACCTTTCTACTCTCTCAGCCTTCAAACCATATTTTCCATCTGGAAATTTAAATATCACAAATTGTCCTATAGACATAGCCTGAAATGTTTGGGATGTGTATGTGTGTTGGAGGGTACAATGCATGGATGCTCATATGATAATGTGATTATAAAGAGAAATTAAAGGCACACCAAATGGAATACTGTGCTGCTATTAAAAGGCTTACAAGGAATTTTTTAATAGGATTGTTAAATGCTTGGAGGATAGAATTTAGGGTGGGAAAACACTTCAATTGAATATGTAGAATGCTTTCAAAAGTCTGTCTTAAGGGAAAAAAGTTCATTCATAGAAAAAGGTCTGGAGGGATATCCAGAGTATCCCAGGATACTATAAGATTAATGGTGTTTTTGTTTTGGTTTTTCCTGACTGGGGGAAAATTACTGGTCTATTTTTTCTTCTTTTTCTTTATCATGCATTTCAAAACACCTCCCCTGTGATAATAGATCACTTTTACCATCAAAAAAAGGCTTCCCAAACATCTTTCCTCATGTAATTGTGCCCCAGTCAGCACTAAAGGTCTCTAGAGTTCTGTTTGGGAAGATCCCAAGCTCACACTGGGAGGCCCCCTGGTAAAAAGTCTTTTTTTCTTTTCTGTCTCAGCTTTCTTTTGCTGCCACCACACCTGTACTAGCCGATAAGAAAAAATACCCGTACTTCTTTCGGACTGTCCCCTCGGATAACGCAGTGAACCCAGCCATCCTGAAGCTGCTGAAGCACTTCCAGTGGAAGCGAGTGGGTACACTGACGCAAGATGTGCAACGCTTCTCTGAGGTAGGTTTGCAGGAGGCAGAGGCGCTGTGCCCAGCCCCTGCCAGGGTTTATGGGCATTTGGGGAGGGCTAGGGAGCCTGTAGGCGTGCTTTTATGAACAGAACCTGACACATTAGGACCTCTATCTTAGCCCACTCAGAAGTTAAAGCTGACCTTTGCTTGTAGTCTTGGGCTAATCTTGGGCTAGTCTGGTCCCTCACTACCCCCTGGACATTGGGGGTTCCCTTTCTTGAAGCTTTGGAACTGTTAGAGTGTTGCCCAAATAATTTTTCTTGTGAGGAGAGATCTGGGACAGGGGCTTGGATTGAAGATTTCAGGGTCATTGTAGATTGGGGTGGGGGTTTCTATTTTAGTTTGTCTTAGTAGTCCATAAGTATATATCATACATATATATGTCTTTGTTTTTGAAGGTACACTTCCACCTATATCTATTTTTATACTGCAATTGAGTAAAAGTTTGTTTTACCCAAAGTTCATAGATTATTTTCTCTGGTAATTGAATGAAGCTGGTTTCCTCTGTTTTCATTCTCACACTTTGTACTCTGCTTCCCAGTTTCATGGGCGAGCCCAAAAGAAAGCCAGATGCCCACTAGGACATCAACACTGTGACCCACTCTCTATCCCAATCTTCCCCAAAGTGTGTGATACCATGGAGGGTAGTAATCTTTTCAGGAACAATAGGGGGCACTTTCTGTTCTGTTGCTTACAGAAGGCCAATTTCTTGGCCATTGAGTGATTATTTTCTAGAAAGAAATGTTCAGCCAAATTTGCTTTACAATGGATGAGAAACAGGAGGTGGAGAGGATCAGGCCATGGCCCAAGATGATCTGTCATTTGAAGCAGGGGACTGACTGTATGCTTACAAGTCTTGGATTGTCAGTGCTGTAGCAAAGGTGCTTGGGAACATGACCCCCAACTTGCTGGTTGTAGTGCTGGGAAACAGGCCTGATGAAGAAGGAAAGGCAACTTGTGTGTATGTGGGGTTCCAGGTACTACTGAAGTTAAGACTCTGTTCCCAGAGAAGTCAGGGATCACTCTGTGCTGTTTCCAACCCTTATTTTCACCCCAGCATGGAAGCAGCAACCCCACTCCCATCCCTGGTCAAGGTTTGAAACCTCTGGGGGTTTGGTGCTGGCACACCTTGTAGTGGCTCAGATACTCAGGATAGGGTCATGAATCCCACTTCCCAGTGAGGATCTTGAGGCTTGCAGAGGACTATGGCAGCTGCAGAAAGGCAGACGGTAGGTTCTGTCTTCTCTGTACTGCTGTGCTCATAAGCCAGGCAGTTTGGCTACAGTCCCCACTCCCACAGTTGTGGGCTTGTTGGGGACCATGGGAGCAGGCAGTCTTTTTTCTGGGGAAAGGCTGTGTTTGGGTGGTAATGTTATCAAGGCCCCTTCACTGCCATCTCTTCAGCTGGCTGATTCTTCTGTGCCCGGGAGTTCTGGTCCCCTCTTTCTGTGTCTGAGCAACTGCATTGCTGGAGTACAGGTACTGGACTCTGGCCAGGTTGCAGAGGAAACTGAGTTCCTTTCTAGAAGCAAATCGATCAGCAGCAGCCAGTGCTTCTGTTCCGGAAGAGCATGCTGGAGAGATGTTAGAGAGAATTATGCCCAGAGGAGCTTCTGCTTGTGGCTGCCCACCACATCAAGCAGCAGCTCTCTCTTGCGTCCTGGGGCACCGCAGAGGGATCATCAAGTCTGCTTGGTATGACTCAGAAGTTGCTTGCATGTCCTGATCACCCAGCAATGACTCTGTCCCCAGTCAATTCCTTACATTTGCTTGAGATCCTTTTATCTCTCCCCTCAAAAGCCCTGGGTCTGGTGTAATCTTAGGGGTAATGGATGTTAGGGGGACCTGCCTGATTGTTCCCTTAAAGAAGGTAGATGTCCAAGAACCACTATTTATGTTTCAAATTTTATTTTGAGTCGCTGTGAGATACAGTTGCAGATGTTCATGATTTAGTTTCAATGTCCAACATCCATTCCTTCACCAGTGCCATTATCATCTGCCACATTCTCCTCCTCCTCCTCCTCTTCCTCTCCCTCTTCCTCCTCCTCTCCTTCTCCTTCTCCTTCCTCTCCTCTTCCTTCTTTTCCTTCATCTCTTCCTCCTCCTCGTCTTCCTCCTCCTCATCTTCCTCCTCTTCCTTCTCCTTCTTCTCTTTCTCCTCCACCACCATGCCTCTTCTTCTTCATCCTCTTTTTCTCCTCCCCTTCCTTCTTCTCCCCATTCTTATTCTCCTTCTCCTCTTCATTCTCTGCCTTCTTTTTCTCTTTTTCATTGTCCTCTTTCTTCTTTTCTTTCTCCTCCCCCTTTCTCTTTCTTTTTTTTTCCTTTTAAGCTTTGTGGTTTGCAATTGTTATGAAGGTATATTATGCTTATCTCTATATTTCTTTTCACACCCAGTTCTTATCCAGAGTGATCATTTCCACTATTATTGTCCCTTCTCTGTCCTATCTGCGTTTCCCTCTCTTTGTGGCAAGCTTCCTACCATGGACTAGTCTTTCTAGCTCTCCTCTCTATTGTCTTTGGGTATTATTACTATACTATCTTTCCACAAATGAGGATATGAGTGTGAATATTCTATATCTATCTATTATTCTATTATCTTCATATATTATATTATATATTATCTACTATCTAATATAGTATATATTATATATCTATCATTACCATACTATCTTTCCACAAATGAGGAAATGAGTGTGATTATTCTATATCTATCTCTCTCTATAACTCATTTCACTCAGCATGATACTCTCCGTATCCATCCATGTATAAGGAAACTTTATGACTTCATTTTTCCTAACAGTTGTATAGTATCACATTGTGTAGATGTATCATAGTTTCTTTATCCACTGTTTTATAGTCAGTGTGAAATAGGTAGGTTAAATAAGTATTGGAGCCTCTGGACTAAAGGAAAGGTCCCTGCATGTAAGGGCTCATTAAATTGACCATATTCCCAACACTGAGTCCTCAGTGTTGAAGTTTCTCTCTTTCCCTTCAGCCCATACTCCTGGAAGCCCTAGCAGCCACACCCATGACCCACAGCATCTACCATGTTGACTTATGGGCCCAGCTCCACAGATCCTGGAACTCCTGACGCACACGGCCACACAAAAGCTCCATATTTTTCAATACTAATAATAATAGTAGGAATGCACTAAATTTAATCCTCAGACCCTAGGATTGAATTGTTGTCTAGCTGACCGAGAATAACCCATAGGGGTCCTTTTAAGTACTGCTTAGAAGCCCCTCCCTAAATATATAGCTTGTCTCCTCTGGGGTTCAGGGCTGTGGAGAAGGATAGGTGGGGTTTGTACTTGGCCTCCTGTGTTTTGTGCCATGTCTCTACACGTCTCTATGTCTACTAAGAAGCATGGAGAACTATTTTTCTTCCTTTTTATTTTTCTGAGTTTTATGCTTCCCACAGCAGTACAGGAAGGGAAAGATAAACATTTCTATCATCTCAGTGTTCAGTGCTCCTGGAAGTGCTCAGAGACCATGAGGTGCAAGGGATCAAAACTGGGGCCCCAACACGCAATGCATGTACTTATTTATTTATTTTATTTATTTTGATCTGATGGGATCATACCCATTGGTGCTCAGGGCTTACTCCTGGCTCTGTGTTCAGGGAACACTTCTGGCAGGACTTAGGAGACTATATGAGGGGCTGGGTTCAAACCCAGGTCAGTTGCATACAAAGCAGTGCCATACTCACTGTGCTATTGCTCTAGCCAATACATGGCTTTAGACCTTTGAAAGAAATGTTCTCTATATAAAGTAAATGTTTATCCAAGCCAAATTCAACAACAATAGAATCAAGAGATCTAAACTTTAACAATCTAAACTTAAATGGGCCTTTTACTGACAGGCTAGGGGGCAATGGGTGGTGGTGGTATACGATGCACTCTGGGATCATTGGTAGAGAGAGGTTGACACTAGTGGTGGGAATATCCCTGATTCACTGTGTATCTGAAATTCAACTATGAAAGACTTTCTAGATTATAATGGTTTTAATAAAATTAAAAAAAAAAAGGTAAATGTTAACTTCCTTAGGTTGGATACCATTTCACTTTTTTTTTATCAGGCTGTTCTTCATCAACACCATCCCCAGAGTTCTTCATTTGATGGTGCAGTTGTGTTTGTGCTTTTGTGCATCCAGATTTAAAGACCCAAAGCTCCCTGGTGGCCCTGTTTTCCCAGCCCCAACAGCCCCACCTTCATCTGCTCTCGCTGTAGTTTTGCCTTTCTGGAAATGTCCTCAAAATAGGTTTTTTGTTTGTTTGTTTGTTTGTTTGTTTTGTGGCTTTTTGGTCCAACCAGTGATGCTTAGGGGTTACTCCTGGCTATGCGCTCAGAAATTGCTCCTGGCTTGGGAGACCATATGGGACACTAGGGGTTTGAACCTCGGTCTGTCCTAGGTTAGCGCATGCAAGCGTGTGCAAGGCAAACGCCGTACAGCTTGCACCACTGCTCCAGCCCCTCGGAATAGAATTTTATACTAGCTCATTTGTGCTATGTCTGCCTTCACTCACTCACATTGGCGCCTGAGGTTTTTGCCTGGAACAGATTTGTAGTTTGTTTCTTTATACAGCTGTCCTCTTGCTAGAGCACAATTTACAATCAGATGAAGAGATGACAACTCTCAGTCAGTGGTCAGGCTGTAGCCCCCTCTCCCACCTACAACAGTGACACTAGAGCAACCCAAACTTTGAAATTTTGCAGAAGTTTCAGGTTTCTGTGGACTTTTCCTTGGCTCTGGGCAGCATTTGGGGTGGAGATAGCGCCCCTGGTGGTGCGATTCCCTTACTGTGAGTATACAGTCTGCATGGCAATCTGCCTCCTTGCCTGGTGCAGTGGAACAGGCTGGAGGAAGAAGAAGGGAGTGACTTTGGGCTTCCTCTGGGTGAAAGATAAAGGTGGGGTTATGATAAAAAGCAATGGGTGTTGCCAGGAGAGTGGTTCATGGTCTGGGGATGGAGATGCATGGGCTGGCAGAAGGCCAGTGGGCTTAGAGGAAGTCCCTGAGGAGCAAGAAGGTGTTGTGGGGTGAGGAAGTGGAGTTGGAAGTGGGATCACAACTGGAGGAGGGAAGTGGAGCCAACTCAGAGCAAGAGTGGAAGGCACTGGAATTCAGAGCAAGGACATACATGGCCAGTGGGCTGAGTGATGCCCTCATGTATCTTGAAGGCACACGACAGAAGCAGACTCTGTGAGATGAAGGCAGCAAGGATAGGTTTCTTGGGGAATCCACCAGCCAGCAGTAGGGATACATGGGCCTTCTTGCCCAAGTCTATGTGTCTGCTTTTGTTCTAGCTTTGCCAAGTTGCTCTTTGGGGTTCCAGTACCACAATGCATCTCAATATCCAAGCCCCCTTGGATGAACTTTACCTGTCTCTAGGCCTGAATTTTCACAGTAAAACAAGGAGGGTGGACCCCAGCATCTCTAAGGTCTCAGAGCTCAGAGCATCAGTTGAGAGAGATTGGTCTATCTGTTTGCTGATCCCAATGCTACTGCTCCCAGGAAATCTTTAGCTCTCCTGTGACTCTTTGTACTAAGGGTAGGCAAGCATAATAACTAAATCTTGGGCAGGCTATGAGGAGCAAAAGAGTCAGGAAAATTTCTCTGAGGAGGAAGTGCCAGACAAAAGGGTACTGTTGTTTGAACTATCCCTGGACACCCCGCCCCCATTCTAGCGCTCTGTGGTGCATTTCCTGCTCCCCTTTCCTTCATGTCCTGCCCTCCCTCAAGGAAGCTCACAGACCACACTCTGGTCCTTGGTGCACTGGGCTTGACCTTTCTCTACCAGACACCCCCTCCATGGTGAACCCTGTAGAGTTGCTTGCTCTCCCCAAAGATCACCATCTGTGCGCTCCTTCAAAGCGCCTACCCTTTCCACTCTCCAGCCCTTTGACGCTTTCCTGCCTGCTGAGCCCCCATCTGCCCCACCAATGGAGTCCTTCATCTGTAGTCACAGCTTAGCATTGTTAAGGTTAGAGCGGGGTGGGGGACCCACTTTGGTGGAGGACTCCAACTCTTCACCCCAGGTGACAGCCTGGTCCTCCCCTGGTTCTGACCCCAGGGTTGTCTGTGTCTCAGCCTTGCCTCTACTTTGCTCTCCAGATAGATCCAAGGCCGTGTGCCCCAAACTCTAAGGCCCCTCAAGTGCCCACTGCTTGCACAGTACAGGGTTATGCATTGCAGACATCATGCAGTGCAGTTGGGTACTCTATGGGAGGTCTCTGTCCATGAGAACATGGCCGCCCATCTGTCTGGGGTCTAGCAGAGATTTAGTAAATGCCTCTCCATCCAAGAGATGGAACTGGAAGAAGAAGCTATGGGATTGCAGCTCTGGGAAGAAGTGTGTGTGCAGGAAAGAAGTAGGGATAGGTAGAGCCCTTCAGTCATACATCATGGACCTTGAAGAGGCTCCTGGGCATTGTCAACTCCAAATTTGTGGGAAATTGTGATGTGGATGGGGATTCTTCCAGAAAGTCTACTGGTGGGAAGTCAAAGGCTGGTCCCTTGATACATTAAGGACCTGGTCCAGTATGTCCTGTTGTGATGCCTCAGTGTTGCCTGGCAGTCTGTGTTAACCTTGAGTTCCCTTGAGTTCATGCTCTCTTAGCTTCATGGCCTGGTAGGGTTCTTCTAAGTTGTACACTAGAAAATCTTTCTCTTTAGGATTGGGAAGTCCCATCCTCTACAGCAGCAATGCCAGGTACTCTCAGCATCATGCACGTTTGGATGTGAGCTGACTTTGATCCTTGAGTATTCAGAGACCTCATTAAAATTTTTTTATGTAATTAAGGAACCAGAATTTACAAAGTTATTGATAGTTGAGTTTTTAGGTATATAATACTTCAACACCGATCCCACCACCAGTGTCCACTCCTATCACCAGTGCTCTCATACTCCATCATCCCCCATCTCTCCCCTACCACCTTGACAAGCACATTACAGAGCTTTATGGTTGCAGCTTAATTACCTATTTTCAGTGTTGTTGTGTCTGTATTTTTGATTACAGCTATACCACTTTCCCGCATCACCAACATAACCAAATCACCAACCCTCGATTCTGCATTACTTCCCTTTCTTATATTCTTCCTTTTCTTCTTTGTCTTCCTCCTTAAGCTCCAGGGTCAAGGGTGATGTAGGCATCCCCTCTTTGCTACATGACATTCCTCATATGGTTCTCATTCAGAAACCTTACTGTTGACAGAAATCTTGTGACCCCCAAAAGTCAGTGACTGAGCCCACTTGGGCTTGTGGCCCCCAGTTTAAGAAGCTAAACTCATCTACCAGAAGGGTCCCAAAACTCTATTCCAGAACAACATCTGCTCTCCTATGTACATTGTAACACTCTTCACAATAGCCAAAATCTGGAAACAATCCAAGTGTCTAAGAACAGATGAGTGGATAAAGAAGTTACAGTGTATAGGGATTGGAGAGGTGGCATGGAAGTGGGGCGTTTGCCTTGCATGCAGAAGGATGGTGGTTCAAATCCCGAGCCTGCCAGGAGTGATTTTTGAGTGTGGAGCCAGGAGTGACCCCTGAGTGCTGCCAGGTGTACCCCCCAAAAACAAACAAACAAACAAAGAAGTTACAGTATATATACACCATGGAATATTGGAAGAAAAGATGAAATCTTGCAATGTGGGTGAGTTTGGAGAGTATTATTGCTGAGTGAAGTCAGCTAAAAGAGGAATAGTCACAGAACGATCTCTCTCATATGTGGGATATAAATTATTTGGGAATAGCAAATGGCTCAGAGCAACATCTGTGACATCATCTACAAAAATGAGCTCACCTTGGTGGGAGAAAAGATGGGGGTGACCTTCAGACAGTGTGCGTGTGTGTATATGTTTGTGTGTGTATATGTATATGTGTGAAGCAGACACTCTGGCAGTGGGTGTGGTGTTGGAACTTTATATGCAGGGTACTCAGTCCTTGAAAGTATTGAAGTAACCATGAATAAAATAAAATGAAATGAAAAAAACCAACCAACCAACCAACAGTAGCATTTGTTTGTTTGCTTGTTTTTGGGCCACACCCGGTGACACTCAGGGGTTACTCCTGGCTATGCGCTCAGAAGTCGATCCTGGCTTGGGGGACCATATGGGAAACCAGGGTAATCGTACCGCGGTCCGTCCTAGGCAAGCGCAGGCAAGGCAGGCACCTTACCTCCAGTGCCACCGCCCGGCCCCAGTAGCATTTGGATTCTGAATAGCAGGGCTGCTCTTGTATGCTCCTGAAGCAGCATTGCTGCACCCTGGGGACTTGTTAGAGAGTGAATCCAAAAACCAAGAATCCCTACAACCTTCACACACACACACACACACACACACACACACACACACACACACACACACACACACGATACTGGTGGGTAAGCCCCAGTGTGTTGGAGTTTGAAAGCCCCTGTATTGGGAGAGGGACAGCCTCGAGCTGAGGCCAGTGAGTATCTGAATTCACTTTGTGACAGGGATGGATGGGCCAGAGATCCCAAGGGGTGAGCCACTCTTGTCTATCCTTGACAATCTATCCCTTTCGTCTGCACCACTCTATCCTCAGGAGACTGTAAGGAACCCCCAATGGAAATCCATGCCCGAGGCCTCCTCACTTTCTCCACAGGCTCCTTCTTTTAGGGACTTGGCTGGCTGCCTCTGGAAAGGTAAATACCCCCCTCTCTATGCTCTCCACTTTGGTTGTTTCTAGTTTGGAGGCCTGGACATGAAAGCCCACAGTGGCAGTTCAATCTCCATGCTGCCAATGCCCGAGAGGCTGTGTGAGACATCTTCCTTGGTTTTGAGGGAGTGGGGGGATACATTCTTTCTTAGAGTGGTTGCTAAAAGCGATATGGTTTTGGTACCATTGCAGTCGTTGGGTACTGACATCATTCTACACCAGGAAAGATTTTTTGCTCCACAAAACCACCCAGAACAATTCCTATTAAGGAGAGACCCACTACATTCAAAAAGTGAGACCACTGATAGGCAAATGCTAACCTAGCAAGCAAAGGATGGGGGCATTCAGTATCTCAAATTACTTCTCAAGGGACTGAAGTTGGGGGAACCTCTGGATAAATGCAGCCCTCATGGCTGCCTGTTAACTTTATAGATGGGGTGACTGAGAGTGGGGACCTGTATTGCTTTAATCCTGGAGCCCGGACAATGCATATCCTTAAGGATAGACTTGGTCAGGATACCAAATTGTCCTCCTTGAAGTTAGAGACAGAGTATGGGAGTTAAGGCTCATTGTCTTGCATGTATTTGAACTTGGTTTGATCCCCAGCTCCCTATATCTCTATCATTACAGTCATGATCCCTAAGCACAGAATCAGGAGTAAATACCAAGCACCACTATGTATGGTACCCCCAAAACAAAGATCACAACAAAAACAAAAAGTAAAATTAAAAACTGGTCACCACTGTTCACTGCTAGGCCATGATTTACATGTTTGTCACAGATCTGACCTGTTTCCACTGCCCGTTGGTGAACATATATAGATTAAAATATTCTTTTAGGGGCCCGGGAGATAGCATGGAGGTAAGGCATTCGCCTTTCATGCAATAGGTCATCGGTTCGAATCCCGGTGCCCCATATGGTCCCCTGTGCCTGCCAGGAGCAATTTCTGAGCATGGAGCCAGGAGTAACCCCTGAGCGCTGCCGGGTGTGACCCAAAAACCAAAAAAAAAAAAAATGCTTCTACCCTCAGACACATTCTAGCTCTGGGATTCATCATGATCTATTGGCCTTATAACTATCCCAGCATGTTTTAAGTTGTGTTTTTCTCAAGTCTTCCTCATCTTAACACTGTAGTTCCTTTGTTTTCAGTCTTAATGCTTCTGCAAATATTGTGCACATGTCTGGTCTTGGGTATTCTCCAGAATGATCAGTGAATTTTTTTCCTTAAGAATAATCTTTGCCATCTTAAGAAATATGAATGGGAAAGGAGACTTGATAGATCATATTTTTCTTTTCCCCTCTAATAGATGTTGAAAAATTTCTACCCTATAGATAGGCAGTAATCATGCAAGAAAGCTGCCATATTAAATATGGAGACAACTGCCAGTTCTTCTGTTCACAAACAATGCAATAGACTCACACTTACATTTTTGTGTGAACATCTCTGATTATTTTGAAGGATATATTCCTAGAAATAGTGCATGCACATTTTCGATCCTATTGTGTTTGCTGCCAAATTGTCCTCCAGAAAGATCGCACTCATTCAGAGCTTCATAGCAGTCTATGACAACACTGGCTGCCAACTTGGTATATCATTCTTTTTGGAGCCTTGGCAATTGCTATATTAATTTGCATTTCTTTGATTACTACTAAGATTCAATTTCTTTTTAACCAAGAATCTTTCTCATTTCTGATTCTCTTTTTATAAATTGGCCGTTGATGTTACTGGCACATTTTCCTATGGAGTGTTCTTTTCCTTACTGATTATAAGTGAGGCAAAACTAGAGTCCTTTACAAAGTGAGTACATCTGTCCTTGGTAATATGGTTGCAGATTCCTTTCCACATCTCATGTGATACCCATTTTTGTGGGGTTTTTTTGTTTGTTTTTGGGTCACACCCAGCAGTGCTCAGGGGTTACTCTTGGCTCTATGCTCAGAAATTGCTCCTGGCAGGCACGGGGGACCATATGGGGCACCGGGATTCGAACCGATGACCTTTTGCATGAAAGCAAACGCCTTACCTCCATGCTATCTCCCGGGCCCCCCATTTTTGTGTTTTATGTTATTTGATGATATTGAAAATGTTAATATTTTATCTAGCCAAATTTATCAAAACATTTTTTAACTTTCAATTTTACACTTGGTAAACTTTTCTCATGCTGAGATTTTTAAATATTCACTTATATTTTCCCCTAGCATTTTTATTTATTTATTTTTGGGGTTTTTGTCATGCCCAATGATCCTCAAGGGTCTCTCCTGGTTTGGTACTCTGGAACCAGGGTTGGCTGTGTGCAAGGCAAGCACCTTACACACTATGCAACCTCTCCAATACCCCCTCTAATACTTGTATTACTTTTTCAGTTTGCTGGAATATCAACACATGACTTGAAATGTCAAAACTGGGGCTAGATGATAGTATAGATGATAGTGGGGAAGGGCACTTGTCTTGCATATGACTGACCCGAGTTTGATCCCTAAAACCAAATATAATCTCCTAAGGTGTGAGCCCTGCCATAGTGATTCCTGAGTGCAGAAATGTCAAATCTTTCTCCTACCACCACAGTCATTCAATAATTGTTTTAGCATTTAATTAATATTTATTTCCCAACTCATTTTAAAATTAGTCAATTTTAGATTTAGAAAATTATATATAGAAAAAAGGAAATAGCATATCATCTGTTATATGTACTTTAAACTCTGTATAACAAAAGTAAAATCGAAACTACGTGTGACTTTTAAATTGTTATGGTAGCCACATTTTAAATGGCAAACAAAATCAGAATTTTGTCATTTCAACAGTGGCACTAGTCATTTCAAAGCCTCAGTAGCTATAAATAATACATAGCCAACACATTTAGACAATTTAGCTAGAAATTATTTGTAAGTTAAAATAATTTGTTTTATTAATTTGCCAATTCTAAAATTGGCATTTCACGGTTCTGTTTTTCCTTTATCAAATAATTTTGTGTTTCTCCCTTCTATTTTCACCATTATTATTTTCAATAATCTACTTTTTACAAGATTCTAAAAATTTATTGCTGTTTTATTTAAATTTCAGTGACTTCAAACTTAATGTGGGGACATATTATCCTTTGCTCCTAAGTCTCTCCTTTCTTTAATAAAGTTCATCTCTTCATTCAATATTTCTTTTGGTGGGTCCATGGTCAATTCTGGTTATTTTTCTGTTATAGATCTTTCCATGTCATACTGCTTATTTTCTAGGAGTCTACGTGCATTATTGCTTGGGGGAGATGGGATCTGTTTTCTTTGATACTGTTAAAGTGCTTGCTGCTGTCTGTGATAGAACACTGTGAATGAGTGGTAACAGCCTTTGAATGGCCATCTTGACTTCTTAGAACTTCCAAATGTCTTTCCTCTCTTGGTTCATTTGGGTTATTTAGGCAGGAAAGACTGAGAACATGCTTGTGGTTTTCCAGTGTTGCAGCATCTTATTGGTTTGATTTTTCATTGAGACAATAGGACAAAGTGATTATAAAAGAATGACTGCCCAGGTCTTAATTCTCAATGCTTACCAGCTGGGAGACCTCAGGCAAGTTATTTAACTTATTGTGTGCATGATAATGGAGGTATACTAATATTACCGGGCTTTGTGAGTAACAAATACATGTGTAACACCTAGGGCTTAGAACAGTGCCCCAAAGTTATTACTATTACCATGTATTATTATCACCTTATTCCCTGCACATTTTATGGTTGCACTTGAACATAAAGATAATAGGCATTCATGTCTCATTCTTGACTTTAATAAGAATTTCATTTGTAAAGTATGATGTCTTTTGGAAAGGCAAGTATTTCTCATCGGAATAAGGGATAATCTATTTTTATGTATTTAGTGTTAACACCAGATATGCATGCCGAAAAAATCAGATGCCTCTTTAGAGTTGATATTGATGGCTATGTGTTTTTGTTTACTCTATATGTACAGCAAATGCATCAATTTTGGGTGCATTTTATTAATGTATTCATTCATTTAACTTGTATTCACTCATTGCCTAGCAACTTTTGACTATAGCCACAGGACTGAATGAAATAACTCCCTGACCTCAAGGATCTGACATTCTCTTGAGTGTGACAGATGATAAAAACTGTAAACAAATTGGTGGTAAGTGATAAGGAAAAAGTAAAGAAGGTAAGGGGAGTAGACTATGCCATATAGACTGAAATAAAGTCAAGAAGAGCTTCAGTGTTAAGGTGATGGTTGAGCAAAGTCTGGGAGACAGTGAGAAGTCAGGTCATAGTGATAGGGAAGCTGAGAGAAAGGGTCCCCAAGTTAGTAGTGGAGGGGGAGAGAGACCTGTATGGCATTTGTGAATACTTTGATTTATACCTTGAGTTAGTTGAGAAAATTCTCAAATATTTTATTCTTTGTTTTGATTGAGGAAAAATTATAGAACCTAAAGTCTGTTTTAACCATTTTAAAGTTTAATTAACTTGACTGTGTACATGATGATTAGCAATCAAAACCATGATCTACTTGCAGAACATTTCCATCACATCAGAAAGAAATTCTTTAGCCCCTCACACCCCACCAGCCCTGCCATGCTTGGCCAGCACTAATTTACTCTAGGTCTATAGCTACTTATAACAAATAGTTAATATAAATTTATAAGTATAAATTGATATGGGAATTAGGGAGCTTGGGAAAAAGTGGTCAAAGGTGTAAACTTTCAATTATACAATAAATGCATCCTGGAGGTGTAATGTAAAGCTGGTGAATATAGTTAACTATACATTTATTGTCATGTGTTCTTGAAAATTGCTAAAGAGACTAAATCGTAAAAATTATCATCTTAGGACCAGAATGATAGTGCAGGTATTTGCATTACTTGCAGCCCAGATTAATTTTTAGCACTGCATATAGGTTAGGTACCTCAGGAGAGAGCTCTGTACTCAGGAGAGAGCCCTGAGTACAATTGTGTTTGGCCCAATATCTACCACCAGACTCTTCTGAAGAAAAATATTCTAACCATATGAGGTGGTAGATACTAACTACTAAAGTTATTGTAGCCATTACTATGTATGTGTGCATTTATATGCATATATAATAATATTATATGTATAACCATTAGGTCCGGTACCTTAAACATATGCATAGGGGATAATTACATCTTAGTAAAATGGGAATAAAATTATAAATTGACTTTTTTGCTTCTGATTTACATGTCTGTCTCCTTTGGAAAGTTGCCTCATCAGATTTCTTTGCCCAGTGTTTACTTGATTGCATTCCCTTTTTGCTGTAAGGTTATGATTTCTTTCTATATTCTAAATATCAGGTTTTTCTCTCATATATGATCTACAAATATTTTCTTCTATTTTGCCACATGTAAAGGATATTATAGTATGCTTTGCCTCCAAGGTTTTTTTGTTTTAAGGATGTCTACTCTGTTCATTATTTATCTTTTGTTGCTTGTATTTTTGTGACCTTATTTAAGAAATCATCATCTAATCCGCAATCATGAAGGCCTTGACCTAAGGTTTCTTACAAGAATTCTGTAGTTTGGGAGCTTACATTTAGTTTCTTTTCTTTTCTTTTCTTTTTTTTTTTCGTGGTTTTTGGGTCACACCCGGCAGTGCTCAGGGGTTACTCCTGGCTCCATGTTCAGAAATTGCTCCTGGCAGGCACGGGGGATCACATGGGGCACCGGGATTCGAACCGATGACCTTTTGCATGAAAGGCAAACGCCTTACCTCCATGCTATCTCCCGGGCCCCACATTTAGTTTCTTAGCCCTTTTTGAGTCAATTTTACAAATGATATGTCAAAGTCCTACTTAATTTTCTTTGAGTAATTCAGTAATCTTAGTATTTGTTTGAAATGATAGATCTTAGCATCCTTGCTGAAAATCAAATGTTCATAGTAATATGGATTTATTTCCAGACAATCAAGGACTTTTAGGAGGATTTAATTTCTCCTACTTTCAGAGCTTCCTAGAAACTAAGTGGGATGTTGTGATTTGGACTAGACAGTAAAACCTGATTAGATTCTAAATATTTTTTTGACAATAGATCTGAAAAAGTTTATTTACTTATTTTTTGCCACATCCACCCATGCTCAGGCATTACTCCTGGCTCTTCACACAGAAATTATTCTTGGCAGGCTCAGAGAACCATATGGACTGCTGGGGATTGAACCCAGGTCAGCCACATACCAGGCAAACGCTGTCCTATCAATCTAGCCCCCAACGTTGATTTCTTGATGAAATACATGTGTGTTGTGAAAAAGAATGAGGAATTAAGAATAGTGCCTGAGGGGCCGGAGAGATAGCATGGAGATAGGGCATTTGCCTTGCATGCAGAAGGATGGTGATTTGAATCCTAGCATTCCATATGGTCCCCCAAGACTGCCAGGAGTAACCCCTGAGCACTGCCAGGTGTGACCCTCCCACCTGAAAAAAAAGTGCCTGAAGCACCAAAGAAATAGCTTGGGGGTAGGGTGTTTGTCTTGCATGTAGAAGGATGGTGGTTTGAATCCTGGCATCCCATATTGTCTCCCAAGCCTGCCAGGAGCGATTTCTGACTGTAGAGCCAAGAGTAACCCCAGAGAGTTGCCCGGTGTGACCCAAAAACCAAAACCAAAAACAAACAAACAAACAAAAAAAAAAGAATAGTGCCTGAACAACTAGAAAAAAGAAACTATTGTTTATTTACTCAAGGAAGAATGCAAGTTTTAGTGAGGGAAATCAGCAATCAGTTTAGATATTCTTATTGAATACCCAGATGGAGAGGCTGACCTGACAGTTGAATTAGAGAATCTAAAATTTGCATTTACATTAAACCATATTAGCATTCCTAAAATAAACCTTTCTTTATTGTGCTGCATTCTTCTTTGTCAATTTAATCATCTCGGTTTTTTTTTCCCTGTCAGTACACGAGATCAGAGTTTATATTTTACTCTGATTGTGCCATCTTTAATCAGCCTTAGCAGTCAGATTCATTCTGGTTTTACAACGTAAATTAGATAGTGTTTCATCTTCTTCAGGTGTCCTGGAAGAGCTTATAGGACATACAGATTAGTTGCTCTTTGAAAATCAGAAGATGAATATAAGAAACCACCTACGACTGTATGGCCTCCGCCCCAGCAAGCTATTTGTGTAGTTTCTTCCATGTGCCTGTCTCCATCATTTGAAGTTTATATTTCTTGTGTTACTGATGTTTCCTAAAAAAGAACCCAGTTCTTTTAGACCTCCCAATTTATTCACATATACTTGAGTATGATTTTAAGAATAATTTTACTTATTTATTTTGGCTTTTTGGGACATACTTGGAAGTGCTCATGGCTCTTGGCTCCAGTCCTTTAAGCCATTTTCTCAGCCCTGCCTCACCTTTAAAAATGACTCTCAGGGTCAGAGTTGATAGCACTACAGAACACTACAGTAGCATACTACACTTCACTCAAGAACTACTCTTGGTGGTGCTCAGGAGACCATATGTATAGGATGTTGGGGATCGAACCCATGTTGGTCATGTGCAAAGCAAATGCCCTACTGACTTTACTATTGCTCTGGCTTCAATTTATTTTATGGTGCCTAGGATCACTGAGTCTAATTTTTCAAACATCTGTCTTATAGGCTTTTCTTCATTACGCATGAGTTTTCCCACTCTTTTCCTTGGCTGAATTAGGTTTCTTTTATTGATATACCATATATTAACATCTTTAATTCAGCATGCAAAGAGAACTTGCAAGAATAAAATATTCTTATTTTTATTATCTGAATCAGATAGGGTCAGATAGGGTCGGGTCCCCCACCTGCCAATCTGGATGACCTCACCAGCCTCCTGTTGGGTACTGCGCGCTGTCTGTCTGCCGCCACATGGTGGCGCTGTTGATGATGGTCGGAGAGTTCCCCTTGTGACCTGGACTCTGCACTTTACAGTACTCTCCAGTTTCCCTAGCACGCCAGGTTGCTTCATGTACCAGGCAGCCTTTTCCCTTCCATATGGAGCCACATTTAGGACTCAAATATTTGTGAGAAGTGATTTGGTCATTTTCATTCTGTGAATCAAGAGCCTCTGATAGCTTTTTCTTCTCTGATATTCACTCCCCAGAGTCAAAGAAGATTGTTTTTATTTTTTTTAACAATATCTTTATTTAAGCACCATGGTTGCAAACATGTCTGTAGTTGGGTTTCAGCCATAAAAAGAACATCTCCTTTCACCAGTGCAACATTCCCACCACCAGTGCCCCCATCTTCGTCCTCCCCCACCCTCTGCCTATCTTCAAGACAGGCATTCTACTTCTCTCACTCATTAACATTGTCATGATAATTATTGGTGTAGTTATTTCTCTCTTTTTTTTAATACATATCTTTATTTAAGAACCATGATTACAAACACGTTTGTAGTTGGGTTTCAGTTATATAAAAACAAAAGAACATCCTTCTTCACCAGTGCAATGCTCCCATCACCAATGCCCATATCTCCCTCCTCCCTCATCCCTTGCCTGCATTCAGGACAGGCATTCTAATTCTCTCACTCACTACTATTGTCATGGTAGTTATTAATGTAGTCATTTTTCCAACTAAACTCACCACTCTGTAGCACGCTTCATATGATGGGCCGGCCTTCCAGCCCTCATCTCTATTGTCTCTGTGTAATATTACAATAATGTTGTTTACTTTTTTCTTAAAGAAAAGTGTAGTTATTTCTCTGATTGCACTCACGATTGTGGGTTGGTCCTTCCAGTTATCATCAGAGAGGACTGTTTTAAATGTGCCTGCCAAAATACCTCTAGTCCTTTATATCATGAAGTAGAATTTTTTTTTTACCTCTCCTTTATTTTTGACGTGGGAGTCACAGCCAGTGATGTTTAGTACCTACTCATAGCTTGGTACTCAGGCTTTACTCCTGATGGTGCTGAGGGGAATATGTGATGGATGCCAGGGACAGAATCAGGGGCTCCTGCATGCAGAGCTTGTGCTCAAGTCCTTGAAGCCATCTCCCCAGTCCCAGCCTCACCTTTAAAAATGACACCCAAAGCCAGAGTGATAGTACTACAGCAAGTAGTGCATTTGCTTTGCACAAGATGAATTAGATTTGATCCCTAGCATCCTAGAAGATCCCCCACGCCTTCTAGTAGTGATTCCTGAGTAATGAAGAACCAGGGGCTTACTTGCCAGGTTGCCCTCCCCAAATACCAAAAGTAAAATAAAAATGACTCCTCTTCCCAGATAGGAATAGGTTCTCAGACATTTCTTTTGCTAAAGAACATATTGCAAAAAAATACAAGCTAATAGTGAAATAGCCCCTTACCAAAAGAACTAGCCTTGGATTTTTATTGACTTTTCTTTTTCTGAAGACTCTATGTGTTTCTGCTTTTAGCTCTCTTGCTATTTAGGTTGCCTTGCTATTCTATTTCTAACTTCTTGGTGTGAACACTTAGGATTTACTCCTTTTTAGATTGATATTGAATATAATTAAGTCAATACACTCTTCTTTGATTATTACAGATTTGACCTGGTCAAATCCTATAGTTTTAGCTAAATAATCTTTATAATATGAACATATTTTATAACACTATTCCAGAATTGCATCTAGTATTTAAAACCTTAACTTTTGCTTCTCTAAGTATCAGTGTAGTACATGTTGTAAGATGGAAAAATTACAACAATTTATTTATTTTCTCTCCATTATGTCAAATTCTGTATTGTTAGAATTTGGTTCCATTTAATTCTGTTTCTTTTTACAACATGGGTACTCTTCTTCAATTGCTTGAGATTATTTTATTTTGAAGCTACATTATAATAGCTTAAATTTAAAATTTAGATATATTTACAGGGCTTCATTTCTCTTGGCATATCTTTTATGATCTGCCTTTTGACTTACATCTCTGTGGCATGAATGCATCTTGATAACGTATTGATAACGTTTTTCAGAATGTATATATATAGGTTTCATATCTGCTGTGCTTTTTGCATAGACCACATTTTCTTTGTTTCCATGAAGTATAGATTTCAATAGTTGTAATATTCTTTCTCAACTCTTTAGATATGGCATCAATGTGGAAATGAAGTCTGATGTAATCTGATTTGATTCCTTGGTAGATCTCTCTCTCTCTCTTTCTGTCTGTCTTGCTTTCTACTTATAGGGTTATTGCTTTTTTTGTTTTATATTGTTTTCCTTTGTGCTCTTGTGGTCCTCAGAGATTACTCTTGGCTCTATTTTCAGGAATAATTACTCCTGAGGTTCACAGAGGACAATCTAGGGTACCAGGGATTAAACTCCTGTCAGGTATATGCAAAGCAAACAACATTCCTGCTATGCTATCTCTGGCCATGGTGTAATTGATTGTTTTATCCTTAGGATTAAAGAATTCTGAAAAAATAACATGCAACTGCATGCCAGATATCAGATGCTTGTCTGTTTGTTTAAATAGACAGGATTAACACTTTTGAATTATTAAGTATGGGAGCCACACCCAGTGGTACTCAGGGAGCCTGGAGCCTCTCAGCCTAACACTTTGGTGCTGGGCCATGCCTTGGCAGTGCTTGATAGCCAAGACTACTCCTGATAATGTTTGAAAATTCAATCAGTGCTTATTCAAATTCAAAACTTAAGAGGCCTACATCCAATGCCTTGAGTTCTCTCCCCATCCCTGATTATCATTTTTCTTTGAAGTTTGCACAACAGACTGCATACTTCTTCTCTTTCATTATTACCCTTTTATGGTGATTGCTTCTTCAGAAATACCCATCATTGGAGAGTGAATCTCTTTGATTTGTCTATGCCTCCCATACTGCTATTTGGTTGTGTGGGTCATTTCCAACTTAGCCCCTGTTCTCTGCATTCTGAAAGTGTATGTTGATGCTGTTCTCCTCAGTACCCTTCACTTTTCTGTACTTAATTCCTGCTCTTCACTTCTTATATTGCTTTGGAGAAGCTTCACAACGTTATTCATTTCCTGTCATTTATTTACTGTTCCACCTTTGCTATGTGTTCCATTTCTTCTCTCTCACAGGCATTGTTCTCTTCCAGTTCTTGTGGGGAATCTGTTTGAGAGCAATAATCTCCCCCTCCTTGTACTCTATTCTTTTTTTCCTATATCAGAAAATTTGTATAATTTCTTCTACCTTTCTGGTCTTTCCTGGCCTCCTATTGCTTCTTGCTTGTGTCAGTTTTCTTTATGTCCTTTTTGCTGTGTTATCTAGATCTAACATCTTAAACTGTGAACCCCAAATTCATGGGGCTGCTTAACTGAATGGAGAGTGGGGGTGTCATGAAAAATCTGACAACCATGAAATATTTGATGACCAAAAGTTAATTCAAACTCAAATGTGTCTTTGGGCTGGAGAGATAGCATGGAGGTAAGGTATTTGCCTTTCATGCAGAAAGTCATTGGTTTGAATCCTGGTATCCCATATGGTCCCCTGAGCCTACCAGGAGTGATTTTTGATAGAGCCAGGAGTAACCTCTGAGCGTCGCTGTGCGTGACCCCAAAACCAAAAACAACAAAATATGTGTCCTTAATCTGACGTGCTCTGGCAGTGTTTGTTTGGGTGGCATTTCTCAGGCAAATAGGACCATGAGTAGAAAAACTGAAGAGATAGCATAGCAGGGAAGACACTTGCCCTGGGGCTGGAGAGATAGCATGGAGGTAAGGCGTTTGCCTTTCATGCAGAAGGACAGTGGTTCCAATCCCAGCATCCCATATGGTCCCCGAGCCAGGAGTGATTTCTGAGCGTAGAGCCAGGAGTAACCCCTGAGCACTGCCAGCTGTGACCCAAAAACCAAAAAAAATAAAAAAATAGAAAAGACACTTGCCCTACATGGAGCCAACTCTGGTTTCCCTGAGGCCCATCATGAATGATTCCTGAGGAACTGGAGTCATAGTACCCCTACAGGAGGTAGGGCATTTGCCTTGCATGCAGCCGACTTCAGATCCCATTGATCTGAGCACCGCTAGAAGTAATTCCTGAGTGCAGAGCCAGGAGTAAGCCCAGAGCACCCTGGGTCATGCCCGCATCTGCAAAAATAACCCCCCAAATACAAAGCACTGATTTAAATGCAATTACTCTTCACTTGGGTTTTAACTCGAGATAATAGCCAGTAACTTCACTGGATCAGGGCCTGGCAGCCAGGGTTGGGGAGCTGTTCCCTGCTGTGTGAGCATCTTCTCTAGTTCGGGTCTCCCTGATCCTCTGGACTACCTTGTTGTCGGGCCCACTGTGTCTGAAAGATGCCTGACCTGTCCTGAAAAACCAGCTTTGAGGGGCTTTGCTAGTTCTTTCAGATGATCCAGCCTAAAGATTTTTGGACCTCTCCCTGAAAGGCAGGCTCCTCATGATAGGCTCTACACCTCCCCTGGGGTCCCATGTCCTCACCAGCATGCACTCACTCCCCTCTGAAGCATGAGCTCGGGCTTGTTGCAACAACGTCCCACGATTCTCTCAGGAAGAAGAGCTGTGACTCAGATTTCAAGCTGGTGCCACTGGCACTGGCCCTAGCAGAAATTCCTCAAAGTTGGTGGCAGATTGATGGCATGCTTTCCTAGTTCCTGAGGTTGGAGCAGATTTCCCCCTATTTTTATATACCCCTGGTCCTCTTTGTCACTTGCAGAAGGAGGGAGTTGGGGTGGGGGTGGGACCGTTGTACTCAGTGCTATGGTCCCCCGCAAAGTGTCAAAGTTAGCTCTGCTCCACCTCCACCTAATCACATCTGAGACCCATATATGGGACCCCTCTTTGGTGCATCCCCCTTGAAATATTTATTTCATAGCTTGACCCTCCTCCTATTCAGTGCGACACCTTTTCTTGGGCTCTTGCCTACGTCTCAGATTCTAGGTTCTCATTCCTTTTGGATCGAATGGCTAATTCCCTTGCCAAATAGCATTGCCAGTCTTAGGACAGTGAGTCTGGCCCCTGGCCAAGAGGCATCATCTGGCATTGTAACCCACATCCTGGACTTGAGCATTGTGGATGCAGCTTCCCCACATCCTCCCAACTCTGCCAAAGCTGTGCCCTTCAAGGAGAAAGAGATAGAGCCATTCTGTCATTCCCTGTCTCTTTCCTCCCATGCCCAGTCTCCTTCCTTTTATGCCCTTTCTCTATCCCTGTGCCATCTCCTTCCTTGAACTCACAGGAGAGTGTCTTTAGATTCCTCCTGGCACACTGGGCAAGGGGTGGGGGCTCCTGCACGAATCAGCAGACAAGGGCAGCAGGCATTGGGGGACGGGAGTGCCGAGTCCCCCACTCAATGCTTGGCTGCTCGCCCCAAGAAGACAGCACATCACACCACTGCCACAGCAAGTCTGTGAGCAGCTGCCACTCTGCCCTCCATGGGGAGTCACTGAGCAAGGCACATCTGCTCCTTTCGGGTGGTGAGAAGATTCCTCCTTGCTAGGAGGCCTAAGCATTCTCTGGGGGCTTGATGGGGAGCAGGATCACCCCTGTGAAAAGCCTCCCCACCACCTTCCTGGAAGACTCCCCTAGAGCTCCAGCTCCCCTTCACCTGACCTTATGTGCACACACCATGTTTCCATGTATGCACTCCTTATTTCTGTGCATGCACACCATGTCCTTGTTTCTACACACACCATGATTCACGCATGCACACAATTTGTTTTCACATATGCAGACCATGTTTGCACACTCCCCATATTCGCATACATGTACACAGTGTACAGCCTCACCATTCCCCCTTGATGCTGGCAGTGAATTTGATGCTCTGTATTTAACTGAGGGCAGGGTTGACTCTTAGCACACATGAGCTATTTTCACTTCTGAGGAGCTTTGTGGAGAGAAGTGATGGGAGTGCTCCTTTTATGAAAGTACTTAGTAGGTTTCCTGCCACCCTCCAGCTAACTCTTCAGGGGCCCAGACTGTCTGGGGCATGTCTGCATTCCAGTCTGAGCCCCTGACTCCAGCTTCTCTGGCCTCTTCTCCATCACCCTCTGGGAGGAGTAAACAGATGTCCAGAGTGAGTTCAGAACAGAGAGGTATGGTCAGCAAAGATGAGGAAGGGGTATGAACCAAGGCCAACACCAACTTTTTATTTGCTTGTTTTGGTGGGGCTTCCTGAGCGATCCCCAAGAGTTCCTGGAGCCCCATCAGTGATTATCAACCAATTGGATCGATGTTCAATGCAAGAGTTTGAGGAGATGGTGTTGCACAGATCTTATGGTGCTGGGTTACCCAGACACACTAGCTATGCTGGGAACAACCTAGGCCACACCAGGTGGTGCTCGAGAGACCATAATGCTGGGAAAGGGATCCAGTTGAACACAGGTTGGGATGTGCCTAACCGTTCTACTATTTTCTAGCCTCCAGCTCTTTGGTTCTTGCGGCTAAAATTTCATTGGGTCCATGAAAGTCTCATTTTGTACATCATAATTATTTTTGCTTGTAAAGGCAGGCTGAGGGATTATGACAGAACTTTGTGGCCTGCAGAGTCTAAAACATGCTCTCTCTGGTCATTTACAGAAAAGCTTTAAAAGCTTTACTGACCCTGGGCTTGCAATACTGACCTGACAAGCATCCCTGGCTCAGCTGCGTGACCTGGGGCCGCTGCTCACCATCTCTGAAACCCATTTTCCTTACCCATAAACTGGTGTTAATTCCTTCAGGGTTGATCCCAGCTGTCAGGGGCAGGGAGCCATGCAAAAGGCTCTGCACAGGAAGGGCTCTCAGGGTCCTGGAATTGTGGTTATTTTTCGACAAGCACAGATATACAGGCTGCTTCACTTCTGTGCTGTGACTTCCTCTCTGGAACATTCTGCCTAGAGGTTTTCCTCTTCTCTGGTGCACACAAGAGCACAGATGCTGTTTGCGCCTCCCCCTCAGGCAGTGGAACTGTGGCTCAGTGATGCTCAGCTTAGGCCAGTGCTTCTCAATTATTTTCTGTCATGCCCCCCTAGGAAGAAGAAAACATTTTTCGTGCCCCCCCCACACGATGTAAATAGTATCTTTATTTAAAAAAAACTTTAACCCGCAAAACAAAACTATATAAAATAATTTGAGCTGATTTTTTTTTGGGGGGGGCCACACCCGGTGACGCTCAGGGGTTACTCCTGGCTATTCG
>PVKC010010105.1:0-26052 GCA_004027635.1 Crocidura indochinensis
AGAGGATGAAGGAGAGTAAATTTACATTTTCATTATATCAACAATTCATTCCTTAGAACTTCTTTTTTTGCCGGTTAAGTTCAAGAGACAATTCCTTTCTCTTTATTCCCATATTAAATTGTGCCAGTGGATCAGAGAAGACATTTCAACATCATAATACATCTGTCTTATTATTAAACAGCTATTTCTCTTTATTTTCTGCAAACTTTAGCTATAATTGCATAAATTTCCACAAAGGAGAAAAAAAATACTGAATAATGTCTTTAGGATTACCATGGATATCATGTATCTATTGAGTAATTTTCAATCAATGCTTCTGAATTTAACATTTAAAAAAAAAGAAAGAAAAAGGAAGTTTCTTACCTCTTCCTTTTTTATGTGGCAAATGTCTCAGTATTGAATAAAAATTCTTCCATGTCTTGATATTAATATTTTGGTCCAGGTTTCTGAAATTCCATAAAACATATAACAACCTAATAAGGTAAGTAACTTTGACTATCATTAGCTAAACATTTGTGTTCCGAACATAGGTATTATCTTTATTCTTACTGGACAATCATGTGGCTATCCACTTTCAGATGTGGCAGATGTACAAATAGAAAAATTACATGGTGGATAATACATGGTTAGACATCAATGTTTATGTCATGTTATACTCACTGCTTTATGCAAGTAGGCACATTAATTTTACATATTTATCATCATTAGACTTCAAAAATTATGTAACAATCAAACCACATGCCATACATAAATAGGGTGAACATATAATTCATCAACCAAAGTAAGTTAATTTTGAGAGTACGAAGAGGATTAATAATAATCACATGAAGACAAAAGGTGTTGTATCCTGGGATTTTTACATATAAAACATGGGAAAATCTATCTGATACAAGTAAGTGATAAATATACATAAGGTCTATTCTAGATTTAGCTGTTCTTACGGATGAAAAGCCCCTTTCCCAGGCCTCTTCCCACCAGGGGATTATATGATTTTCTAAGAAATAACTTATTTTCAAATTCTAGTAAATCTATTAGTAGAGGGTTCATCTCAGGAGAAACTCAATGAGGGGAAGGTGAAAAAAAGCTATTTATTTCTAAGAACAGTGTGCTCTGGTTTCAGTGCTCTAAATAAACACAAAATGGAGAATACCTCTTTCAGATCCATTAAAGAGACCACTTATCAGGTTGACCATTTCTTTTATAAATATATACTCATATATATGTATATATATGTAGCAATAATTTTTATTTTGACCAAAGTGGATTACATATCTTTCAAAGTTATATTTTAGGTACATATTGACATTGAATCAGGGGAATTCCCACCACCAAAGTTGTCCTCCTATCACCCCATATGCATCCCATATCCTTTTCCCTTACCCCCAGGCTGCTAGTATAAGTGGTCCCTTCTGTGTCTAGCTTGTTGTAGATTGAGTATAGATTCTGTCATCCTTGGCTTGGATAAGATGTTTAAGTCCAATCATTTTTATTACTACTTAGTGATCATACAACTGTTTGGTCTTGGTACCTTCCATTATTTCCCACTTAATTTGAGAGGCAGAACAAGATGGTTCAAGTTATGTGATTCTGTTTAAAGAAAAGAAAAAATAAAATTGGGTAAAGAAATCAAGCAAGCAAAAAAAATGGGTGGAGTTCTCCTAAAGGCTATAAATATTAATTTGGGAGAAGAAAGGGGAAAAGGAAGAGAAACACAACAACAATACAAAAAGAACGATCCAACAAATAATCCCAAAAGCACCACAGCAATAAAGACAACCACTACACAATAAACACAGTCCTGAAATAATAACAAAACAAAGAACAAAAAATGAAAACAGTAACAACAGTAACAAAACCAAAAAAAATTATTTTGTGCTGCCTCTTCTTTTTCCTGCATAGGCACAGTAAATATTAGGGAAATTAGAAAGGGAATTCCCTTGGCCTAAGAGATACAAGGTATTTTTGCCCTTGAAGTATACTGTCATGGGGATAACTATAGACTCCATACATGCTCATTTACTTTCCCCTAGGTCCTTTAGTGGTATATGGAAAATTTCTGCTCCATCATGGATGATAAAATCTGATCTCTGTATCTAGAGATCTTGGTATCTGCACAGGATATGGAATGAAGCCTATGATGAAGTCTTTCTTTATAGTTCTAGAAGTTCTGTTCTATCACTGTTATTTTAATCAGTCTTCTGTAGTTGGTGGTCTTGGTTTTTGCACTGATCCTAGGATGCAACCTACGATAGAGTCTTTCATTACATTCCCAGAAGACATTTCAGTTACAGTTGCCTCAGTCAGACCTCTGAAATTAGAGAGATCTTGACCACTTCTAACCAACTTTGTATCATTAAAAAATGTATATTGTATTGCTGTTCTCTTATGGCATGCACTGAAATGATTGATATGTGGCAACCTTCAAATTGTGCAAGAAAAAGAAAACTGGCATTTTAGCCAATGGAGAGAATCAAATACAAAGAATCTCTGTGTTCTGATTTCTTCTAAAACAAATAAAAAATATCAAGTAAAAAAAGTTTAAGATAAGATTTTTATAGAGGGAGTATACTAATATTCTACTACTACTACTACTATTACTACTACTACTACTACTACTACTACTACTACTACTACTACTACTACCACCATTCTGTTTAGGGACACACCTGTGATGCACAGCTGTTACTTTTGTCTCTACACTCAGAAATTGCTCCTGGCAGTCTTGGAGCACCATATAGGATCCTGGGGGAATCTAACCCTGATTAGTAAAGTGAAAGCTAATGCCCTACCCACTGTGCTATCACTTCAGGCCCATAATATAGTGTTATTTATGAATAACTTTATTAGTGATATAAATTTTGATTCTCAGGGATAATTTATTGTACTTAAGATTTAATTTAATTTTTGTTTGTTTTGGGGTCACACCAGATGGTGTTCAGATGGTACTCATGGCTCTGCACTCAGAAATTGCTTAGGACAGGCACAGGGACCATATGGAATGCTGGAATTTGATCCACTGTCCATCCTGGATCAGCTTCATGCAAGGCAAACACACTACCTATATCTCTCAAGTCCTTTATTTAGTTTATTAATAAGATAGACCAATGCTCAGTTCTGAAGAATCTAGAATAGACATATGCAACATTCCTTAAAATAAATACCCAAATGGAAGGCAAAAATACATCTTCCGGAGGAAGTATAAAGAAACTTAGACACTTATATTTTACTTATCTATAGATAGAAAATTATTTTTTCATTAACTCTCAGTTATCTAAAACTAATAGTGTTACATTTTGAATGACTCTTCTAAAGCCAGATCAATCACAGGTCAGCTCTGAAATATTGGTGGTGCAACTGGAGAGGAAGTATGGAAGTTAAGGCCCTGCTTTGCCCTTAATAAACAAAGGTTTAGTTCTCTGATCTCTACCAGGATTAATTGTAAAATATAGAGCATGAGTAAACCTTGAGTACTATGAAGTTTGACACCAGAGTCAATAAATAAGTACATTATTAAATAAGAAAAATAAAGTACTGGCTGATGTTGGATTATAACACAGAGAACACACTTACTTTACCCAAAACAGAGAATATCGCTTTTTCTTTCCCTTCACCCACTCCTTTAGACATGTAAACAAGACTTGATTAGCTTGAGATAGGTACTTTTGCTTGTCACTTTAGACTCCCCCTCCTGGTTGTGGATTGATTTTGTCAATAAAGATTGCCAGTGACATCCATTTGGCGGGCTCTCAGGTCATCGAGGCTGGCAACACCTCATCTTCATGCTTTTCTTCCTTTTGTCTCTTGGTTTTTTAATTCTTGCCGTAAACCTGCTTCAGAACCATTCTCCTGGTTTAGGGAGAGTGAAGCCTTACAGACTGATACCTGTAAACTACAGATAAAGTAAGTCACCTGATTTCCTAAAATTTTTATTGGAACATGTCCATACTCAGTCAGAGTTGACCAGGCACAACCTTAAAGAGTGGGAATCTTAGTATTTGGCTCATTAAGGAAAAGGTTTCTAGCTCTTGTATAGATCAATGTTCCTCAACATTTTTCAGTTGTGACCTCTTTTGATTTTGCTTCCTTTCTGTGGCCTCCTGTCTTATAGATTTGTTCCCTCATCTCATTAAAACCCCCTCATGATATGATTTTCAATTGTGGTCTCTCCAAAGATTCTCCTAATAAATTCTGCTATAAACAGTATACAGATTCCGTCTAGTGGTTAAAAAAATACTGAAAAATTTCAAACTATGTAAAAGTGTACTCAAATCTTCAATTTTTTACTAAGGAATATATCATTAAGCTAGTCACACAGACTTCCTAAATCTTAAGATATTAAATTGGTACAAAACATATTTTCTTATAAAGAAATATAATACATCTTGCATGGTTACTGCAAGGATAAATTAAAATAAAACATATAAATTGCTTTGGTAAATTGTTAGAAGAAAAGTTCAAAAATGTTAATTTCTATTCATCTTTTATTATCACTTATCCTAAGGAACAAGACTACCTATATTTTAATAGCCTTAAATTACTAGGTTTCTCTTTAAAAGAGTTGACCATTCATGCTGCCTGCAATAGAATCTAGTCACCAGGCTATTGTTTGGAACAATAAAGAGCAGTCTAGTGTATCAGCCAGCACAATGAATTGGTGATTAGGAGATTAGAGATCCAGCCCTGTGAATCTGGAAAACTCTCAAGTATCTCTTGCTGTCAATTACTTTAGTTTTGAGCTAGAGGCATAGAACTGCTGAAGCCCTTCAAGTCTCTGGAACTCCATAAAATGATATCACAATAGCTTTTATCTTTCATTTCACAGTTCAGAAAGTGAATTTTGAGGTAAAGGTAAATGATGACAAGGAAGGATGGTCATACCAAAGGTATACTTTTCCTGCTATAAAACTATTTTATTAACTTTATTTTTATTTTATTTTTGGGTATTTTTTCTCTCTTGAACATACATTCCTCTCTCATGCCTCTGGTCTCTTTTTTGCTTTGTTTTGCCTTGCTTTTTGGGTCACACCCGGCAGTGTCCTGGGGTACTCCTGGCTCCACGCTCAGAAATCACTCCTGGCAGGCTCAAACCTTCTGCATGAAAGGCAAAGGACTGACCTCCATGCTATCTCTCCAGTCCCACCTCTCATCTCTTTTTAAGTTAATTAGATTCAAAGAAACTAATTTTAATCACTAAACAACAATAACAACAAAACAGATGGAATTAGAGTGATAGCACAGCCTGTAGGGTATTTGCCTTGAATACAACCAACTGGGTTCAATCCCCAGTACCACATATGGTACCCTGATCCTACAGGAATGATCCTTGAGCTCATTTGAAAAGAGGAAGGTACATTCAAGAGAGAACATGGGTTTCTCTAGAGTAAAAATGAAACACCTAAAACATTGAGAGAAGCATCAATGACTATATTTTCTAAAGCTATTCCTTTTGGTGGATGATGATATATGATATATTCTACATATGAAGTACATATTCTTCATTATTAGTATTATTCTTCATTACTATCATATATATTTATATATGTTCTTCATTAGTATTTTTCTTATACAGGAACTAGAATTATGCATTATGCACAACTGGCACTTAATTAATATCCAATAAAGATAGAAATAAGTCTTTAATGAGAATATTACCATTAACTATCTTTTTAAAAAATCCCTAGGAAGTAACGTCTGTATAATCGCCATGGCTTTAAAGGCATGAAGCTCAGAAAATTTGGATCCTATATATCTAAAGCCACATGGTTTTTAATTAGAAAAATGGGAATAGAATTCAGCATTCTGACACTGGGATTTTGTTCAAGCAAAATTACAAGCAAAACCTGCCAAAGATTGGGGAGCCAAGGGAAGAGACTTTCCCATAATGAGATTGGAAACTTTTATATTGCCAGTCAAAATCACAGAGCAAAAGTAAGGTCCTTGGAAGTCCCAGTATATTTCTCCTTTCTTATGATTACCTTTACAGGAAAACTGTCAGTGTGATTTAAGCACTGTACCCTACCTGTGATATTAAAAATATTGGCAGTATTAGTAGTTATAAAGTTAAAATTATCAGTAATTAATATAATAATAATTACAAAATAGGTGCACAGAAATCATTATTTCATACAGTTAGCCAACAAATATTTATTTGATGATCATTGATAACAGTTTTCCTCTAATTAAACACAGTGGTCAACATTTATCCTTTTGTTTTTAGAAAGTTATATTTGAGGAAAAGCCTAAATAAAGCCAAGAGGCAATACTAAGAAAAAAATATAGCTAAGGGATTTAGTGTGCCAAGAACTCAAGTTATCCCCAGAAGAGTGGAATATACATAAAATAATCTCATTCATTATTGGAATATAAGAAAAATATAAAAAATACGGTAATGTAAGGGCTGGAGAAAGAGTACAGCAGTAGGGCATTTGTCTTGCACACAACTGACCCAGGACAGACAGTGGCTCAAACCCTGCATCCCATATGGTCCCCTAAGACTCCAGGAGTGATTCCTGTGTGCAGAATCAGGAGTAACTCCTGAACACTGCCTAGTGTGACCCAAACAACAACAACAACAACAACAAAGAAAATATGGTAATATTATCTAGAGACAATAGAGATGAGAGTCAGGATGACCAGTCATGGTAGGAAGCTTGACACACTAGAGGAGCAGTACAGTTAGAATAGAAGAGTCCATTGTGACAATAATAGTTGCTCTATCTGAAGAAGGACTTGGTGCTGAGAGAAGATAAACTGATATGCATGGTACCTCTTTATTGACAATAGTGCAAACCATAGTGCCAAAAAAGGAATAAAAGACACACACAGTGTGTGTGTGTGTGTGTGTGTGTGTGTGTGTGTGTGTGTGTGTGCGTGAAAGAGAGAGAAGTAAAATATCTGACCTGATAATGTAGGGGGAGGATTTGGGGGTGAAGAACTGGGGACATCCATGGTAGGAAATGTGCACTGGTGAATAGTGGTGTATATTGTATGGGTGGAAGTGAATCATGAACAATTTTTTAACCATGGTGCTTAAATAAATTAAAACAATTATTTCTTGAGAAGCTTGATATGCTTAGGGAATAGCAAGGAAGTTTCATTCCTACTTGGGATAAAGCATGTGATTGAGCTGAAGATAAAACAGCAAGTTCAGAGGCTATGGTAAGGACATTATGTATTTTTCTAAATGAGAATAGAGATATGTAAGGATGTGGACAGAAGTGAAGTACTTACCACAAGCTATAATATATTTTATATAATTACTCATTTCTATAGCAAATGAATTATAGTGGGTATAGATGGAAATGAGAGAAAGTTCTGAGGGCGGGGCCGGAGCCATAGTATAGTGGTATGGCATTTGCCTCTTGCATGCATCCATGTTGGTACAAACTAGGTTCAATCTCCAGGCATCCCAGGTGGATCTCCAGCCTGCCAAAAGCGATTTCTGAACTCAGAGCCAGGAGTAATCCCTGAGTGCTGCTGGGTGTGGCCCAAAAACCCAACTTCCTCCTATAAAAGAAAATTTGAGGTCTTTGGAGTAGTTATGTGAAGACTTAAAAGTTTTAGTTGTGTAAGTGAAGCGTGGAAAATCTTTGGCCTAACAAAATCCTTTGTTTAGGACAATCTCTGAGCAAAAGTAGTTTTAAGATATCATCAAGGAAAGCAAAAAAGGCTCAGAAAATAGCTAAATAGATAATAGAGTCAACAAAAAATATACCAAGAAAGAATACAATAAAGCAGATGAAAGACTTTCAGATGTACACACAAGGCAAACACAAAATCAAAATTATTAAGAATTTACATTATACTGTACTGAAACTATACTGATAACCAGTGTACTTTATGGTAGGCTTTATAAAGTACCCCAGCCTCTGTTCTAGTTGTACCTACTCAAGCTTGATGTGTTTACAAACTCTCCTTAATGTCTGTGTCAACCTAAACAAGACTCACTCACCTATTGGTAGTCAGGGTCAGGAGGGTAATGATAGTGTATTGAATAAATAAGCTGCCCCAAATGAGTTCTTAGTGCTATTACATTCTCCTATATTACACTCAGTGAATTGACCTATATGAGAATAGTTGGGCTGTTTACGCCATAAAAACTGAATATGTGTGTGTACATATGAATAGACAGTGCGGTTATATTTCTTTCCTATATGGAAGTTGCTTATACTTTCTATCTGCACAGTTAGTAAAAAAGAAAGTATAGCTGCTGGAGTAAAGGCTGTAAGCTCCAGGGACCAAATACAAGAACTGACTTTAAGACCAGAGATAATTTAGCCATCCTAACAAGGAGAAAAGTGTGGAATATAGTGGCAAATTGATGTTACAAGGAAGAAGCACAAAGGCGTGAAAGATATGTACTGACTGCAACTTTCTCAGGGATAAGAGAAGCAAGAGCTCTGAGGAAGAGAGGGTGAATCAATTGATTTGGAAAATGGGGGAGAATTTCTAGGAAGCTCTGAGAAACCACTTGAGGTTTTGGCTGAAACTACATATAAGACCAGGTAGCAGATTTATGTGTAGTATAATATTGTTGAAATGATTTTCTGTTGAAATGAAATTTTTTATTAACTTCTTTCTCCATCTTTTCTTGTTTACTGCCATCTAACATAATAGCTTCAGGGAATGAAAAAAAAAGATTTTAGCTACATGAAAATTGAATGATAAAATGACAGCCCACATCTTCACATCTACCTAGAAGCCAAATAGGCTCTGTGCTTAAACTAATTATTTGCTTCAATTGAAGAGCTTTTCAGATTCATTTCTTCTAGAGATAGGCATCCGTAGCAGATTTGCATTTATGTTTTTATATATAATAACCATGTAAAAGGCAGAAGAGTCAATTAAAGATATAAGATCGTAAAAAGCATGGATTTTCCTATCATCCAAAAATAATCATCAATATTATTCGAAATATTTCTGTCTTAGACTCTAGGTTTATTTCCTTTCCAGTGAGAATGCATTTTTAAAAGATTTTATTACAAAACAATAGTTAAAACTTAAAGTTATTTTCTAAAATGGATGTTGAATATTCAGTGATCTGAAGTTATATGTAACATGACATGTTATACCTGTGTAAATACATAGCAGACATATATGCACATATATTTATTTAATTGTCACTAAATTCTGTACTCCTGATTGACTTGAAAATCATATGTATTGTCTATTTCTAATGTATATTTTGCTTTTCAATTTTTGATATTATCTTAGGATCTCTGAATATTATGAAATTAAATTAAAGATGTTACTTCCTTTCAGATTTAAAAAAGAGATTTTATTACATACTTTCTTTTATGCAATAATATGTACATATTTTTGTTGTTTTGTTTTTTGGGCCACACCGGGTAATGCTTAGGGGCTACTCCTGGTTATGGGCTCAGAAATTGCTCCTGCTTGGGGGACCATATGGGACCATATGGGGGATCAAATAGCGGTTGGTCCTAAATTAGTTGTGTGCAAGGCAAACACCCTACCCCTGCTCCATCTCTTTGGCCCTAAGCTGTTCGTTACTATTTGCTAGAATTTTGTGGAGAATCTTTGTATCTGTGTTAATATAGGGATATTGACCTGTATCTCTCTCTCTCTCTCTCTCTCTCTCTCTCTCTCTCTTTCTCTTTTCCTCCCCAATCCTGATCCAGCCCCATAATATATACCATAATATAGACATATTTTAAAATGTCCTCGAATGTCATTTTTTTAAATATTCCTAAGAAACTAATTTTTGAGATATTCAAATCAGGCTGTACAGTTTTTGTTTTTTTTTTTCGTTTTTGCAGACAGGTGGAAAACAGCCTCTGAAACCAGAACCAGCTTGAAACCAAGGAGGAATTTGAGACAAAATGACCCACCACCAGGGCCAGCAAAGCCATTGAGATGCAGAATTCTGGATTCAGTGTAAGGAGATTTTCCTGAGAGAAAAGGTGGCTTCACCACTGAAACCAGGTTTAAACCAACACCTATTCTCAGTAGTGGGTGTGCATTTGGAAAGCAGTATATAAACAAACTTGGGTAATGAAAGAACACATGAATGCTGCCAGACCACATGTGTTGTCTGTGCATATAGTGCCCTCACACATACCACCCACACTTCTCTTGTGAAGTGTACTTTCATGCTTTATCACTGGGATGTGTACTGGCTTTCTCTACCCATGCTCTCTCTTAACCACATATATTATCTTTTCTTTTCTCTTTTCATTTTCAACAAACTTGTTTTGCTTCTTTATTCATCTCCTAAAGTCACTGTTAGAGTAAGTAAGGCAATGGACTAGCCTTCTCCATTAGGGCTAGGTGAAAAATCTGGGCAAGATTAGAACTGACTGTTCGTTCCTACAAGGAACAATTTCTGATTCTAACCTGAGTTCTTGGTCTCTGAGAAATTGTGTGGTAGAGATTGAAAGAACAAGCTTAATTTTCCTTGCTAGATACTGTGAACTGTCCCATTTTCTACTGTCCCCATCTTACATTTTTAATGTTCCTGTGAATTCCTGGGCTCTTTTTGATAAACAGGAAGTAATCAATTCCCCAAAACCATAGAATTCTGCCTTAGATTTTAGGATTACAGGGAGACTAAGATAATGGACAATGCCAAAGACAGAGGCCAGCCAGAACACTGTAGGATCTTGCATTCTTACACCATTTTTGTCAATCGATAGAAATATAAAATGCCTTTAAAAGGTCCTACACAAACATCTCTTACATACGTAATCCTTTACTAAATTCCTTCCTACATGGCAAGTTCCTTTCCTTTTCTCCTCTACTCTCCAATAAACTTTGGTACCTTTTAACACTGAGTTGAGCATCTTTTATTACTCAGTATTTTTATTCTTGAAAATATTGAGAAGCCTGGGATCATGGACAAACACAGAAACCCACTATTACCTCTTCTGAATCACAATCATCTCCTAGACATCTTAGAACAAGTGGACATTAGTTGTTTTGTGGGTCTTGCATGTGAACACCTGTGCCATGAAGGGGTTCATAGCATTTTTTCCCCATCATTTTTTTTTGTTTTTTTGGGTCACACCTGGTGACGCTCAGGGGTTACTCCTGGCTATTCGCTCAGAAGTCGCTCCTGGCAGGCAAGGGGGACCATATGGGGAACCGGGGGATCGAACCCCGGTCTGTCCTAGGTTAGCGAAGGCAAGGCAGGCACCTTACCTCCAGCGCCACCGCCCGGCCCCCTCCCCATCATTTTTCATTAGCCCTAAGTCTCCCAGGCTTTTGCCTTCATGGCAGAAGTGAGAAAAGAAAAAACAGTAAGTTTCCTTTTGAATGGTGTCTCCAGTCTCCACCCCACTACATATATGCCATCTGGGGAAGTTCCACCAACAACAGTTTCTTCATGAAGCTAACCAATGAAATTGAAGTTCAATGGAAAGAAAATGTAAGAATATCTAAGATATTTTGAAAATAAAGGAAAACAATCAGTAAGTGCATATTGTATGGATATGTGGAAATGGAGAGAAAAAATTAAAAAATGTCTTCATAGCTTATAGAATTTGGAGAATTAACTTGTAACAAAGAATAAAAAACCAAAAGAAACAAGAAACAAAAGGGTGAAAGAAAAAATTTAAAAAGAATAGAAAAGAATAAATATATATTCTTTTAACAATATACTTTCAAATGTATTTGTGTTAAAATTAGCACATTTAATATTGTAATCATATCATATTTCTTTGAATAATTAAAATATTGAGATTACCAAAATGCTTTACCAGGTAAATAAATGACCAGGTAAGTTACTAGGTAAATAAATGACATTACGCTCCAGTTTAAAGTCAGAGTTTCCCATCACTAAAATTCTCTGGGTCAGGAACATGCTCAGGCACTAAGTTTTGAAACATGACTGACCAGACGAGGAAGTCCACAAATAGATCAACTCACAGAGCAGCAGCATCAAGGATTTTGTTTTATACAACAAAATCTTATTCTAGAATGCAGTGATGTTTGCCAAAGGAGAAAAAAGTAGTATTAAAGTTGACTGTTTGTGAAGTTAAAGATTGCATTAAAAACAGCATATCAATGAAATGAATCATTTCAGGAGAGAAATATTTCTACATGAAAGCAATGACTAAAAGAAAAGGAGATCATTGCTTCAGGAAGTTCCTATGTTTGATACTATAACTAAAAACAAAAAAAATAAGTTAATAAAACCACTGAAGCTTTAAAATACAATAACTTTTCCTATATGTGACCTCCGGATGCAGAAGTTCCTATAATTGAAAAGTTGTGAACAATGAGAAACATTCATCTCCCAGCATAAAGAACAGGAATGAGCCTATTCAGTGTCTCATACAGTAATATTCAGCCCAATGACTTGAGGAAAAAGTAAAGAGAGAAAAGAAAATGTCAACTTTCAACCTGCAACATTTCAGTTTGCCCATCTAGCTCTTTGAGTATCTCTTTGTCACTTTCATTTTTTTAAATCATATTTTTTTATTTAAGCACCTTGGTTACAAACATGATTGTGGTTGTATTTCAGTCATATAAGAGGACACCCCCATCACCTACATTCCTACCACCAATGTCAAAAATATCCCTCCTCCCCACGCCCACTCCACCTGTACTCTAGACAGGCTTTCTGTTCCTCTTATACATTCTCATTGTTAGGATAATTCACAATGTAGTTATTTCTCTAACTAAACTCAGCATTCTTCGTGGTGAGGTTCATGAAGTGGACTGTAACTTCCAGCACTCCTCTCTTTTGTCTCTGAAAATTATTGCAAGAATGTCTTTCATTTTTTTTAAGACCCATAGATGAGTGAGACCATTCTGTGTCTTTCACTCTCTCTCTCTCTGACTTATTTCACTCAGCATAATAGTTTCCATGTACATCCATGTATAGGAAAATTTCATGACTTCATCTCTCCTGACGGCTGCATAATATTCCATTGTGTATATGTACCACAGCTTCTTTAGCCATTCATCTGTCGAAGAGTATCTTGGTTGTTTCCAGAGTTTTACTATGGTAAATAGTGCTGTAATAAATATAGGTGTAAGGAAGGGATTTTTGTATTTTATTTTTGTATTCCTATGGGTATATTCCTTCGTAGGGGAGCACGATTTCCAGTTTTTGGAGGAATCTCCATATCGCTCTCCAGAAAGGTTGAACTAGATGGCATTCTCACCAGTAATGGATAAGAGTTCCTTTCTCTCCGCATCCCAACCAATACTGCCTGTTCTCATTCTTTGTGAGGTGTGCCAATCTCTGTGGTGTGAGGTGGTACCTCATAGTTGTTTTGATTTGCATCTCCCTGAGATTAGTGATGAGGAACATTTTTCATACGCCTTTTGGTCATTTGTATTTCTTCTCCCCATTTTTTGATGGGATTAGATGTTTTTTTTCTTGTAAAGTTCTGTCAGTGCCTTGTACATTTTGGAGATTAGCCCCTTATCTGATGGGTATTGGGGGAATAGTTTCTCCCATTTAGTGGGTGGCTCTTCTATCCTGGGCACTATTTCCTTCGAGGTGCAGAAGCTTCTCAGCTTAATATATTCCCAGAATTGCAATACTTCCCAAGTATTGTACAGATTTAATGCGATCCCTCTAAAGCTACCCATGACATTTCAAAGAAGTGGATCAAGCACCTTTGAAATTCATTTGGAACAATAGACAACCTCGAATAGCTAAAGCAATCATTGGGAAAAAGGATATGGGAGGCATTACTTTCCCAACTTTAAACTGTATTACAAAGCAATAGTTATCAAAACAGCATGGTATTGGAATAAAGACAGACCCTAAGATCAGTGGAATAGGCTTGAATACTCAGGGAATGTTCCCCAAACATGCAACCACCTAATCTTTGATAGAGGAGCAAGAAATTCTAAATGGAGCAAAGAAAGTCTCTTCAACAAGTGGTTAGCCACTTTCAAAAGCGAACTTAGGCCCCCAGCTAACATCACGTACGAAGGTAAAATACAAATGGATTAAAGACCTTGAAGCCACTTTCTCATGTTCTAAAGGTAAAGTGTTCTGTCAGCCCCAGATCCACTACTTGGTCTTGAACCCCAACCTCAGTTGTAGTTCAGCAATGAAAAGAAAGTCACTATGCAAAATAATTTTCTTCACTAGTTCTCACAGCAACACTGAACAACCTTCTTAGGTACAGACACTTGTGATGACATTTTCTTGAAGATTCAAAAAGACCTGCTCAGTGTTTCATCTGAATATGCTTCATTGCAACTTGTTATAAACATCCATTCCTGAAGAAAGCAGACTTTGCTGGGAAAAAAAAATCAATGTCCTAGTTTATTCTTTTCTTCTCAAGGAAATGAAAGTGTCCAAGTTTTTGCAAAAGTTGTAGTAATTAAATAAAGTGTAACAAATTGGAACTTATTCTTTATGACTTCTTTGTACTTTATAAAATATTGTATAACCAACCACCAAAGCCCAAGTGGAAGAGGCTCAAATGGTTGCAGGACACTTGAGTTGGGCAATCTTAGTTTGATCCTGGCATTTCCTATAGCCTGTAAACTATAAGAAATAC
This sequence comes from Crocidura indochinensis, assembly GCA_004027635.1. Lineage (NCBI taxonomy): Eukaryota > Metazoa > Chordata > Mammalia > Eulipotyphla > Soricidae > Crocidura > Crocidura indochinensis. The sequence continues at coordinate 14,490 of PVKC010010105.1, forward strand.
CAATACCAATAAGCAAACAAACAGATATTTTGAAATCTATTTCATCATCAGTTTATTTTTCAAGAGTCTTTTATTCATATCTTCACCAATGTGCATTATTGCTTAAAATAAAATATGTGGGCAACACAATCCATAAAGATTGATATAGATATTTTTCTAAAAAACAAACTATGAGTAACTGGAAGTTTTGTCAGTCTGTATTTCAGTTATATTATAAGTTCAAGAGCCTCTGAAATTTTATTTCCCTTATTTCTGATTTATCACTCAGAGGAAAGGAGCAATTGTTATGATGGAAATTTACAATAAGTATCTTTGAACTTATAATTGATTTAGATAGTATGTATTCTAAAAAGATGATTTTGCTTATGGGTAGAAAGTTTTAAAAGATGGACACTCTATCTGCATTTGGAATGAACTTTCTTATTTTAAATCAGTAAAATGCTTATTTTAGGAAATCTCCTGTAATAATACTTATCAGATATCAATATGCTGTACGTGTGTCACTGTTGCCTGAGCATAAAGCAGGTAAATTTGGGGATGAAGTGTCCTATATAATATCCTATAAAATCATATTCTTTTACCCCAGAACTTTGTCTGTCCTTGATGCACCAACCAAGGTAAACAAAGATTCCGTCATTCAGTGTAGAATGTCTAGGTGTACACTCTTTACAACAAACACTCTTTACAACAAAACATTTAATGTCCTTAAAGATGCAGACTTGGGTCAGCAATTGGCAATAGTAAAAATAAAGTATCAAATTATCACTTTTTCTTTCTAGAAAATAATAAAGGATGAAACTTTGAACAACTAAATATCTCAACATCCCAATGGTTAATTGGTGTTAAAGTAAAGGCTAACATAGAGATTCTGGTATATAGTTTTGTGGAAATTCTATTTTCAGTAATACTGGGAATTTTTATTTTTACAATATACAAAGATCACAAAATGAAATGAAAGTTGAAATTTGATTGCGATATTAGCAACTTTCTGTTTTGAATTTTAATTCTACCAAGATACAGCAAAGAAAGGTGTCTATGTACAACCAAAATTCATCATCCTCTTTCTGGAGAATGCAGAAAGAAAACTCTGTGTTATTGTTACTTTGTTTAAACACTAAATACAAGGTTGTTCCCCATAGTGTTTTTACAAACACAGGTATTCGTTATTGAGGTTCAGTCATTCAATGTGCAAAACCTTCAACAGTGCATACTACCACCACCAATGTACCCAGTATCCCTCATGCCCAATTCCCTGCATGCCTAAAGAGAAAATTTCTCTCTTTCTCATTACTTCCTCTCCCCCCTTTTAAACACTGTGGTTTGAATTATTATTATTATTTTCTTTTGGTTTTTGGGCCACACCCAGCAGCGCTCAGGGGTTACTCCTGGCTATGCGCTCAGAAGTCTCTCCTGGCTTGGGGGACCACATGGGAACTGGGGGATGGAACCATGGTCTGTCCTAGGCTAGAGCAGAAAAGGCAGGCACCTAACCTCCAGCGCCACCGCCCGGCCCCTGGTTTGAATTATTATTAGTGAGGGATATCATTTCTATCACTTTATCTTTCAGCACCCAATTATTGTCCAAAGTGATCATCTCCAAATATTATTGTCATAGTGGTCCCTTTTCTGCCCTAACTGCATTCTTCCAGTATTTGTGGTAAGTTTCATACTACAGATGGTCTTTCTATCCATTTTCTATATTGACTTTGATATGTTATCATTTTATCCTTTATATCCCATAAATAAGATAATTCTATGTCTATCCCTTTTGCTCTGACTTATTTCACTAAACGTAACACTCCCCATATAATTACATGACTTCATTTTCGTAATCACTGTGTAATATATTGGTGTGTAGATGTACCACAATTTATTCACTCATCCTATCATTAGGTACTTGGGAGGTTTTCAGGTTCTGGCAGTAGCGAAAACTACTGCAATGAATATAGAGATGCTGAGGGATGTTTTACATTGTGTTTTGGGGCTTCTTAGAAGTGTAATTGGTGGGTCATATGGAAGCTCAATTTATTTTCTTTCTTTCTTTCTTTTTTTTGGCTTTTGGGCCACGCCCTCTGATGCTCAGGGGTTACTCTTGGCTATGTCCTCATAAATCATTCTTGGCTTGGGGGACCATATTGGACACTTGGTGATTGAACCACGGTCCATCCTAGGTCAGATGTTTGCTTGGCAAACTCCTTACTGCTGCGCTACTATTCCAGCTCAATATCAAACTCTTTGAATTTTGATTTGCATTTCTCTGATATTTAGTGATGTGGAACATATCTATACATCTTTTGGTAATTTGAATTTCATTTTTGAGGAAATGTCTGTTCATTCCTTTTCCTCATTTTTGAATGGAATTAGGTGTTATTTTTTTTGCTAAGTATACCAGCGTCCTGTTTATCTTCTATATTAACTTTTTATCAGATGGATATTGGGGGAATGGCTTATCCCATTCCATGGGTAGTCTTTGTATCCTACTCACCATTTCTTTGGAAGTACAGAATCTTCTAAATTTAGTGTTTTACCATTTATTTAGGTTTGCGTTCAGTTGCTTGGCCAGTGGTGTTTTACCCTTGAAGATGCTTTACTTTCAATGTCATGGAGTGTTCTGCCAACATTTTCCTTATGTAGCTTATGATTTCAGGTTTGATAACACAGTCTTTAATTCATTTTAATTTGACTTTTATGTATGGTGTTAAAAAGAGGTCTGAGTTCAGTTTTCTGCATGTAGTAGACCAATTTTCCCAACACCACTTGTTGAAGATTGCTGTTCAACACTGGCTAAAGTATTGTGCTTTTGTGTTTTTGCTTTTGCTTTTTTGTTGTGCTTAGTTTTATTGACCTTAGCAATTTCCTTGCTCCACTTTGTATTTCTTCATTTTTATCAAAGACTAATAAGTCACATCCTTGAGGATCAAGTATTCCATTGATCTGAAGTTCTATTTTTATTCCAATTGTTTTAAAGACTACTGGTTTACAGTACAGTTTGAAGTTGGGAAAGTGATGCCTTCATCTTATATTTTCCCAAATTATGCTTTAGCTATTCATGGAATTATTATTCCATAAGAATTTCAAGAGTTTTTGGTTCACTTCTTTGAATATGTCATAGGTATCCTTTGTAATGGATTGCATTAAATCTGTGCACTGCTTTGGGAATTGTAATGATGTAATTGCCATTGTAATGATGTCAAACCTACTAAACTTATGAACATGTTATGAGTTTTCCTTTTCACGTGTCCTCTTTTATTTTTTAAAATAGTGTTTTATAGTTTTCTTTGTATAGGTCTTTTACCTCTTTAATTAATTTGACTCAAAGGCATTTGATTTTCTGAGGAAAATTTTTAATGGGATATATTTAATAATACCTCATTCTCTTTCATTAACTGAATATAAAATATGGATAGTTTGTGTATTAATTTTTAACCTGTCAAATCTATATTGTTTGTAGTAGCTCTTTGTAGAGTCTTTAGGATTTGCTAAATATAGTGTTATGTTATCTGCAAACAGTGAGAGTTTGACATTTTTTTTTCCTGTCTGAATGTCCTTGGTATCATTTTTTTGTCTAATTGTTATGGAAAATATTTCCAGTACTATATTGAATAGAAGTATTGAAAATGGGCAATCTTATCTTATGCCAAATCTTAGAGGAAGGGATTTTAGTTGGTCCTCATTAGTACATTGCATGAAATGGGCTTGTGCTGAGTGGCTTTGACTATATTGAGGAAGTTTTATTTCTAATTATAAATATCTTTATTTAAGCACCATGATTACAAGCATGTTTTAATTATATATATACATACATACATACATACATATATACTCAATTCCCATCTTGTTGAGAGGTTTTTATCATGAACCAGTGCTGGATCTTGTCAAATGCTTTCTCTGCATCTATTGATATGGCCACATAATTTTTACATTTTATTTTTATATGGTATATTATATTGATTGACTTGTACATGTTAAATCATCCTGTATATCTTTTTCTTCATCCTTACATATCTTTAATGATTCCTACTTGGTCATGGCGTATATGACCTTCATAATGAGTTTCTTTCTTTTTTTTTTTTTTAACTCTTTTGAATTTGGGCCACACCTGGTGACACTCAGGGACTACTCCTGGATATGAGCTCAGAAATCACTCCTGGATTGGGGGACTATATGAGATGCTGGGAGATTGAACCGTGGTTCATCCTAGGCTAGCACAGGCAAGTGCATGGCAGACGTCTTACCTCTTGGTCCTACTCTCTTCGTATATTTTTGATGTCTGCTTTTAGTGTCAGGATGATGCTATCTTCATAGAGGTTATTTGGGAATTTTCTGTTACTTAAATTTCCAGAAAGATCCTGAAAAGGCTTGGCAATAGGCCCTTTTTAAATGTTTGAAAGAGGGCCAGGAGATAGCATGTCTTTAAGGTGTTTGTCTTGCATGCAGCGACCCAGGATGGACCTGGGTTGGGTTCCCTTATCCCATATGGTCCCCCCTAGTAGATTCAACTGAGCCTGTGCTTTTGTTTTTGGGAAGCCTTTTTATCACCATATTAATTTCCACGATTTTTCTGTCATCTTGGTTCTAAGTTGGGTGGTCATAGGAGTCTAAGAATTTGTTCATTACTTCCAGGTTTTCTTGCTTTGTGGCATATTTTTTTCAAAGTAATTTCATATTATTTTTGAAATGTTTAAATATTTGTATTGACATTACTCCTTTCATTTATGATAAATTATTTAAATTTATCTCTCTCTCTTTGTATCTTACTAATGTTTTATTAATCTTAGTTACTTTTTTCAAATAACTAACTCTTGCTTTTAATGATATTTTTGATTGATTTTTGGATATCCAGTACATTAATTAATGCTTTAAGTTTTATTATTTCCTTTTGACTCATTCTTTGATCATTTTCCCATTTCTTAAGCTGTGCCATTAAATTATCTTTCCTTTCTTCCTTTTTAGAGCCATTCTTCCTTTCTGATGAATACGTACTTGTAAAGCTATAAATTTTCCTCAGTATCACTTTTACTTCGTCTCACAAATTCTGATAATTTGTGTGAAATACAAATACTTAATGAACTTAACTCTGAAAGAGATGAGCTGGAAGTTTTTTATTTTTCTTGGTCTGGGTGGGCCACATTCAACAGGCACATGGCTAACTTTTTAATATTTTTATTTAAAGCATTAATACTGGGTCTATGCTCAGGGGTCATCCTGCTATTACTTGGTGGCAATGTTTGAATTGGGATTAGCCGTATGACAGGTAAATGCCTAAACCTAGATCTGTCTCTCTAGCCCTAAAAGTTCTAAACTTTATCAAGGTCTAATGATATTTGAATCTTTATCTTGAATAGCTCATCAATATTATTTTCTGGGGATAAAATGAATAAGAAAAAAACTAAGTATTATAAAATTTATTTACATTATTTAATTATTAGTTATTTATATTAGTGGTTTATAGTTAGATTATCCAGGATGCATAAAAAATTATGGTAGCTTATTTAAAGTCTGTAGCAATGATTCAGGCATCTCACTGAATTATGATACTCTAATTTTCCTGACTTTTAAAATAAACAATTATCGAAGTATAATTTCCTTATATGTCACTCATTTAAAGGTCACAATTTAGTGTCTTTAGTGCATCCACATATATAAACAACTATAATTGTCAAGTGTAAAATAATTATCATCTCTAAACAAGGTACATATTCTTTCTATGACCACTGCTAAAATGCAGAACCAATCTCATTAAATGCTGCCCTCATGTTGCTGGAAACTTTTTTTCTGAAAAGCGAAAAACATGGGTTTGAAATATCTAATTTACTTCTTTGTAGATTTCTTTGGTGTGTTTCATCTTATTTTTGAAGTGGTAGACTATCTTTTTGTTTTGGGGCCACATCCAGCAGTGCTCAGAGCTTACACCTGGATCTGCACTCATAAATCATTCTTGGCAGGCTCTGGGGACCATATGGGATGCTGGGGATTGAACCCAGGTCTATCCCAGGTTGGTGACATGCAAGGCAAACACATTATCTCTATGATAACTCTCCGTCCCCAAGTTATCGTGTTTTAAGACAGAATAAGTCTACAGTTATCTTTTAGGAATAAATTATATAATATTGATTCTTGCATGTTCCTTTATTATGTTTTGGATTTACATAAAACATAATATGGGAATTTTAAAAACATTGGAGCAGAATGAGAACATGGCTGACTTGTCCTCAGAGTTCCTGAATGTGAGCAGTTTGTATGAACTGGTAGAATTTAAATTAAAAAAGAATTAGACAGTAATTAAAAAAGTTATGTATAGTTGAGTTTTAGACAACCAGCACTAGTTCTACCACTGGTGTCAACTTCACTCCATTGTACCAAAGTTCCATCTCATCACTTCCAGCCTGCCTCCATGATGAGCACATTTTAATACTTAATTGCCATGAGATCTCCTTATTTCATTATAATTGTATGGTTTGGATATAAGACTATAACAATCCTCTATACAATGATACACCCAAAACTCTTGACTTATGTCCCCCGTTCCCCATTACTTTCCACGTATCTCTTATTCTCCACTTGATTCATTTTCTTCTCTGACCTTTTCCCTATATTCTTGGGTCAATTATGGTCCAAGTGTCCCTTTTTTAATACAGTGAATTCCATTGTTCAGTTAGTCTATATACCACAGATGGGGAAAAGAAGGGCTGAAGAGATATACTAAATAGTTCTCAACATTCAGAGTTGGATTTAGAGTGATGGATGACCTAGCAGGAACGTTCTATTTTATTTGGTTTCTTCTATTTATTTATTATTTATTTTTCTAAATATAGAACACTTCCCATATTTCCGTGTCTTCCTTGTGCAGGGGCCATGCTATTCTTCTCTGAATTGTTCCAAGTTTAATATATGTGCTGCTGAAGCGAGCATGGTTTCTTCTATTTATTGAAAAATGTTTGCTTAACCCAAATGTCTGTTTGCCCTGGGGCTCCTATAAGATCTCCCTATATGCTATTTTCCTACTTCAATTTCTGTTGAAGTCAGGTGACTCAAATAGTAGGTTTTAAATCGCTTAATATGAACCCTCTTAGTTGGCATTGTTTAATTCTTCAATTGACTATATGCTCATTGTGTGAGCAGCATATGTCACATTTTTATTATCTATAATAGATTAAAATGACTAAACTTACATTGGAGGACTATTATAAATTTTGTTGCTATCTTATTCAGAGATGTTTGTAGAAGACCTAGTTTAATTAAGATACTCAAGGAAAATGGTACATGGTTTTTATTATCATGGCTCAGTGAAACGTTTTTCTTCCTATGGATGGTTTTCCACTAGTTCTTTATTTTTCTTTTGATTTTGGGGATACACGCAGTGTCAATCAAGGGTTACTTCTGACTCTGAACTAAAAATCACTACTAGCAGACTCAGAGACAATATGGGATGCCAGAGAACAAACCTGGGTTGGCCACATGCACTGCTAACAGCTACCTGCTGTGCTAATACTCGGGGTTCAGGTTTTCCACAATTATAGTATTTTTAATTTCCAACTTATTTTTTCAAAGTATAGTTGACTTATAAAGTAACGTGAATTCCTCTACATCTGTCTATTTAATATATATGTATATATAATTTCCAATAATAGTACTTATGGCTGATTTACAGTACAAGAGGCAACATATCAAAATCCATTTGCAAAAGTAGATTGCATGGTATATATTTGATTTTTCCCCCCTTTCATTGACAGAAATACTATTTTGCTTGTCAGAGATGCAGGAGTAAGCTTTTACTCTTAGAATGAAAGGTCTTCTTATAAGGCCTAGGAAGAAAACACTTAAGAAATCAGTCAAAATATATGTAACTTTTTCTCCCCTCTTCCAGGGGCAATATGTTTCAGAATGAATTGTTTAAGCTTCACTTCTCTGTATTTGATGGACATTGACTTAAATACTAAGCAGTGTAATAAACCAAGTGTCACTGTCTATTATTTTAATTGGGCATCAACAAGGTAGGCTTGAACAGTAAGGAATGGGGCTAAAGAAAAAGACAAGATATAAACTTTTGGAAAGGAAGTACAAATTGAAACCAAACATTAAATTTAGAACCAGATCAAAGCCACTAATTTGAATAAAGCAGGATGGCAGACTGGATGGTGACCAAGATGGTCCAAGAATAATTCATATTCTTTATTAAATAAATGATATAAATAAAAATGCATTAATAAGGTGGGGAGGAGGGAATTGGGGAGCATTGGTGGTGGAAATATTGCACTGGTGAAGAGGGGGTGTCCTTTTATATAACTGAAACCCAATTACAAATGTTAGTAATCATGGTGCTTAAATAATGATATAAATTAAAAATGCATATATAAAATAAATTATTTTTTAGATCAAGTATTTAAAGAATACTTTTAAAGAAAAACAGAGTTTGATTCCTGGTACCACAAGCAGGTGCCTTAATTCTGCTGACAGTGATCCCTAAGGAAGAACACAGTAATTAGAAATAAGTCTGAGAGAAAGGAGAAGAGAGGAAGATAAGAAATGGGGGAAAGAGAGGGAGAATGAAATAGAATCACACACAGACACATGCAAATAAAAAATTATGATTTTCAAAAATTGAGTAAAGATCAGCCTTTAGCCAAGTTAACATCTAAACATTTACATATCTTGTGTACATGCTTATAAAGTATTAAATTTAAATTACAATTTCTTCACCCATAAAATCAGAATGGTATTTTTTTTCTTTTGTTTTAGAGCCATGCCCAGCTCTGCTTAGGACTCGCTACTGGACATTAGCTCAAGAATTGCTCAGGGCAGTGCCCAGAAGACCATAGGCATTTCTTGGGATCAAATCTAGGTTGCCTACAGGCAAGACAAGGAGCTTACTTACTGTACTATTTCTCTGGCCCCTCAGGAATGGTATTTTTCTCAGAGGCTTCAACCATAAATGATGAAAGCAAGAGTAAAGCCCTTGATAAATAAGTGAGTACTATATACATTATACAGTAGCAGTAGTTGGTGGGTAGTCTACCACCTGCTGATGCATTTTGTTTGGACAGTAAAATATAACTTTCCTTGGAAAGTCTAAAATACTCAGCCTCAGAATCATTATCTACAAAATAATATACTTGAAATTTGAATTTGTAACCTGCAACAAATTCAGATCTTCCCTTTGCTCAGAATCTAAGTTGGAGGATATAATTAGAGATCAAGGTTTATGAACCAGTTTGCCACTCCGGGCAGAGCTTGATAAAATCTATTTAATCAGATTAAAACATCAATGCTTTGATATTCTTTCAGTGGGAGCATGGACATGCAATTTTATTATGCAGAGTAAGTCACCACCATATTGACAGTGTACTGGGTTTTGACTACATTTTGATGGAACTTTGCTCTCAGAAAAAGCATAGATAAACGCTGTGGATAGTTATTGTGAGAACAGTTGTTACAGCTAGAAAGCTAGTTCTTTCATCCCATCCTCAGCTTGAAATATCAAGAAATAGCATTCTTGAGGTCACAATCCATGTTGCTTCTTCACCTGTGCACCAATAGTGTGCAGAGAGTTCTTTATTTTATTCTTTAAGGAGTTTATTCTCTCTCTTCTTCAATTCATCTTATCCCAGGTTCTTAGGAGACCTTTGGATGAAAGATAGTTTGTTTTTGAAATTATTGATTCTCTTCTTCTTTATGATCAGTTCCAAGAATTGGCCTTACCCAGGGCACATCTTTCTCTTAAAGTCAGTCCTCGTCACTCAACTAGTCTCTGAGGTCATTTACAAATTGTTCAATAACACTCTGGCTCAAAAATTAAAAAACTGGCTCAAAGAACCAGGATATTATCATAACTCTTTTATTGGAATATTCAACAAGGTTTTCCAAGTTAAAATAGAGCTTCGGTTATGTTTTACTTCTTCCATTTAATTTAAATAGAATTTATGCCATTTATTGAATAGCTCCTGAGGGCTATTCAAAGTACTTTATAGTGTTCTGTATAATTTGATTCTCACACAAATGTATAACATGTTTTATTTGTTAAAAAGTGCATAAGTTCATAAGTCATGTTTCTTTTCCAATTTTGTCCTTTTAATGCTATAGTCAGTATTGAAACTATACTAATTATATGATTACTAAGTATGTATGATTTTATTCATTGTTTTTCACTAGGCTTTAATCATATCTAAAGATAAATTTTAAATGTGTGCAATTTTGAAGCAACAATTTAATATTATCTGAGTCCATTGAGCCAGCCCGAGGCTCACAGTTATTCGTGGTAGTGGAAAGGACTCTTACCTGAAAGAAAGAAGGGTGGGAGAAAAGGGACACCAAGACAAAGATGCTGATCAAGGTGTCAATTTTATTTCAAGAAAGCTGGGCTTATATAGGGAGTGAACAATAGTGGGAGATTACATAATGGGTGGTTACATGAACAACGCAATCTCTAGATGTATTGATAAAAGTCACAATGCTTTGCCAGCTTGCCTTCTGCAAGTACATACATGTTATAACAAGTCTTCCTGTGTGGTCAAATTCTTGCAGGGCAGTCTGTGTCAACTCCTGCCCATTTGACAGGTACACATCTTAAGTTCAGATTAAGGGCAATGCTGAGACAAAATGTCTGTCTGAGGCAAATGGCTCTACTTATGCTAAGCTATATTTCAAAGGATCTGGCTCCCAACAGTCCATTTGCTCAGTTTTCAGATTATTTGTATATTTCTTCCACAAAAGCATGTGATGAAATAGCAAATAGGTAGTGATTTAAACCTTTTTATCATATCACTTTTATTCATAACTCTTACTATTCAAATAACTATATTTTAACAGCCATATGACTATTGAACATTACATGTCTTGACCAAAACCACACAATTGCTATGAATTATGAATTCATTCATTTGCTTGTTATAGATAAACATTATGTAATAGAAGTAAAGCCCCCACAAGACTTTCACAAATTTTATCTACTTTTTGTTTTATTTATTTGTTTGTTTGTTTATTGTATTTTGAGCTACATCTGGTGGTGCACTGGGGTTACTACTGGCTCTGTGCCGAGAAATCACTCCTGGCAGACTTAGATGACAGACCATGCAAGGCAAATGCCCTACTGCTGTGTGTTATCTCTCCAGCCCCTCTACTTTTTTTAAATGCAAAAAAATTTTAATGCAAAATTTGGTTAAGACAATAGTAAACTCTATATATATACCATATATATATTATATATATATATATACACCAGAGTTAAATAATGTTATGGACTTCTGGTACAGTTTGTGTGTCTGTTCAGATAAACCAAAATTGCATATGCAATTACCTTAAATGTCAAAGAAGGACAAAGCAAACCTGCCAAGAACTTCTGCAATAAACCACCATCTTCAGACCACGTTTATCATGGGAAACTTATCCACATATAACTTTAGTCAGCATACATGAATGCATAGCTTACATACAAGAAGGAATCATAATATAAAGTGAATAATAGCTAACTTCAGTCACCTATCAAATTTTACCTCAACCAATAAATTAATAAACCAATAATCAATAAAGTATTTTTGCCTCTGAGAGAAATATGATACTATCACAG
>PVKC010010106.1:0-26036 GCA_004027635.1 Crocidura indochinensis
ATTTTCATTTTACACATATGGTTCTCTGAACACCACCAGGAGTAACCCCAGAGCACAGAGCCAGTAGTAAGCCCTGAGCACTGCCAGGTATGACCCCAAAACACATTTTAATTGTTTTTAAAAAAAAAAAAAAAAAAGCAATGTGAAAATATATCCAACCTGAATATGAACTATATGATATGAATAACAAAATGCTGATAAAAAAATTCAAATAGGAACAGGTATATTTCATAGAAAAAAGGACAATAGGACTTTTCGGAGCCAACCCAAGCCAACTTGCCCAGCTCTCTCCCCACCCTCTCACATATACCCCTCTGTACTTCTAGAAGTGCTGGCAGCCACATCCATCCACAGCCACTGCCATGTCTGCCCATTGGCCAACACTATAGACTCATCCAACTCTCAAAAGAGAGGCAAACCAAACTGGAAAACTCATACCAATCTTGAAACTGATTGTACTGAGGACTCTCGAGAGGGAGGGAGGAAGAGAGAGAGAGAGGGAGAGAGAAAGATAAATGCCCTGCGCGCGCGCGCGCACACACACACACACACACACACACACACACACACACCAAACTGCTGCAATACAATGGTGATTTGCCACTATTCCAATAATCTCTGTAGACACCTCGCCACCAAAAACTCCAGATATTGTAGTTTTGTGGCTGAGATCTCTAAGACTCTCTGCAGCCAAAGTGGGCAGTCCACCCCCCGTTCCCAACCCCCACCTATGCCTCTGTCAGAAGTCCAGAAGTCCCAGAAGCCACATTCCTGATCCACAGTTGCTGCCATGTGAGCTCTTCAGCCCAGCTCCAAAGATCCTCAAAGTTCTGGACCATGTGACACAACACCTCCATCATTGTAATACTGACAACCCAGTAGGTATACACCAAATTATATGTGAAATCACAGAAGCCATCTAAGCTCCACAAACAAAACCAACAACAGAAGCTTATTTAACCTTCGATAATGACCTAATGACCCTATTGCAAGATGACAATTTTTATGAATTTTCTTTTAATAAAGTGTTTTTGATAACTCCAGTTAGTTGTAACAAGCTATATTATTATTATTATCATTATTATTATTATTATTATTATTATTTTGGTTTTAAGTCACACGTGGTAACACTCAGGGATTACTCCCGGCTCTGTGTTCAAAAATCGCTCCTGTCAGGCTCGGGGAAATATAAGGAATGTCGAAATGGAATTGGGGTCCATCCTGTGTTGGCCATATGCAAGGTAAACTCCCTACCACTGTGCTATCTCTCCGGCCCCAGTAACAAACTTATTCATACTTATTCATAACTTAATAACTTAGTAACTTATTCATACTTTCCAAGGGTCAGGCTTGGGAAAGGGTGGGAAACTGGGGACAATGGTAGAAAGAATGTTATACTGGTGACATTATTGGTGATGAAACACTGAATGCTAGAAATAATAGTCCTCTGAGGAACTCTGTAAACCAAGGTGTTTAACATAATTTATTTAATTTAAAAATTAAATTCAGATTACTGTCATCACAGATATAGTCGAGGACTATTGTTTATAACTTCTTTGAAATGGATCTGGAATGATGGTGCAGTGGTAGGGTGTTTGCTTTGCATGCAGTAAACCAAGGACAGACAATGGTTCAATCCCCTGATATCAGTTCAGGTGCATTATTATATGGAGCTAACTCAATCTGGAAAGATCGGTCAATGAGCTGAGTGCATGCTTTACACACAAGAGACCTAGACTCCAATACCAATACAACTAGGAACATCCCAACACAGATCTGGGAATAGCCTCTGAGTATCATCAGATGAGTTCCCATAACCCAAAAGAAATAAAGCTTAGCTGAATATTAAGAAATATAAAAAATAATCTCATCAATAAATTGAAGGATAAATGCTATATAACATTAATAAGTCTATTACTTCAATATATGTAATGGCATTTTATTCAGTAAGCAAAAATTAATATTAACATACTAAATAATATACATCTCTAATCAAGAACCAACCACTATACTATAGTTCAGGTGGGGCCATAGCATTATATGTAGTTAGATATAAATATACTTTATTAAACTTTCAGCAGACAATGCAAAATTCAGTCCTTTCAAGTTTTCTAAAAGGATAATTTCTATGGGTAGGTAAAGAAGAGCATATAAAGACTCCAAAAGGAAATCTTAGTCCTTTACAGTCTTAATTTCTCTACAATATGGTAATCTATACTTACAGAAAAACTAAAATCTTCCTGTTCAGACTTCAAAACTGGTCTTTCTTCCATTTTAATGGCAGGTCCATAGGTTTCTTCTAAACTAGAAACTATCTACAAAAAAAAGTATTTCCACAGTCTAAAATTATTTTAGGTATAAAAATATATTTGATCAACATTTTGGAGGGCCACACCCGGTGATGCTCTGGGGTTACTCCTGGCTATACGCTGAGAAATTCCTCCTGGCTTGAAGGACTATATGGGATATCAGGGGATTGAACCATTGTCTGTCCTGGGTTTACTGCATGCAAAGCAAACACCCTACCACTGCACCATCATTCCCGATCCATTTCAAAGAAGTCATAAACAATAGTCCTCGACTATATCTGTGATGACAGTAATCTGAAAGGAGCAATCTAAAAATTCTGCCTATGAATAGTTGAAGCATCAACTTTACTTGCCACTAAGTATTTTGTTTTGTTTTGTTTGTTTTGTTTTGGGGCCACACCCGGCGGTGCTCAGAGGTTACTCCTGGCTATATGCTCAGAAATAACTCCTGGCAGGCACCAGGGACCATATGGGATGCCGGGATTCGAACCAACCACCTTAGTTAGGTCCTGGATCAGCTGCTTGCAAGGCAAACACTGCTGTGCTATCTCTCCGGCCCCACTAGGTATTTCTTGATTTGACTTTCTTCTTTGAAAATTGTGTAATTATAAAGATGTGTAGGCTTGAAAGAAATAGAATTTTAAAGGTAACTCTTTGAGCTGATTCCAACAAAGTAAATTCTTTATGTATTGCTATTCCTCATTGTTTTTATTTGGCATTGTGCGTTTTTCATTCAATTCTGGATCACTATGCAAAAATAAATATAAAGAGATTTTTCACTCTCTCAATATTGGTCTTAAGCTTCTAAAACTCATATACAAATTTAAATGGTAGGCATGAAATTAAGAAAGACCAAACCTGCATTTAAGATTGGTCTGTACTGCTATCTCAGAACCTAAGATTTCAGGAAAGTTCCCTCCCATCACCACTAAGAGCTGACTCACTGTCCCTAAGCCAAAAATAGAACAATGAAATTTAAACTGAACACCTGTTGCGTTTCATGGAGTCTGAATTTCTGAGTATTTTAAATCAAGTACCTAGGAGACCAACTCCCCAGCCGACACCGCCACCACCAACATAAAAAAAAAGCAATTAAGCAAAAGAGCAATTAAATATTCCTTTGTGAATCTCAAAGAATAATAATATGGGAAGCATGGATCTGGTACTCTGCAGATTTTTTTTTTTGCTTTTGCTGAAATTTTTTCGTTGTCTTTCACTCTAGTTTTTCACACACAAACATATAGCGATCAGCTAGCTAATATCTTACCATCTGCAGACGCTGGGTAATTTTCTTAATTGATTCACCTTCTGCTATTAATTCCTTTGTTTTACTTGATGGAATAGGCAAAGCAAATCTCACAATGGATTCTCCAGTTGGTGGAGAGCTTAAAACCATTGGTTCAGGCTTCTCAAGTGGTACTTTTGCAGAACGCTTTTCCTTTGATTTGGATAGAATTGTTGGTGAGTTAAGCTTTTTGTTGCAATGTGACTGTGGCATACTTAACAGTTTATTGATAGAAGCCAACTGATATTTTGATGGTTTCATATTTTTACTTAGATCCCAAACTATGCATATAAACTTTATTCCTCCCTGTAAATAAAACATTGAGATTTCAGATTTAGATAATGGCAGCACTATCATTTACCATAAAATAAAAAAAAAAAACGCAGCAGGATTAGGTGCCACAGAAAAGTCAAATGACATGCATAATACTCTACCACAGTGTCTAAAGGAGAATGGGAGAAATGAAAAAGGGGCTGGTAGTATATTGTCTCTCTAAAACAGGGGTCCTCAAACTTTTTAAACAGGGGCCCAGTTCACTGTCCCTCAGACCATTGGAGGGCCAGACTATAGTAAAAACAAAAATTACGAACAAATTCCTATGCACACTGCATACATCTTATTTTGATGTGAAGAAACAAAATGGGAACAAATACAACATGTGGCCCGCGGGCTGTAGTTTAAGGACCACTGCTCTAAAACATAACCATAAATAACTTTGTAACTGCAATTAATGATAAACCAATAAAAATAGTGTATAATTCAAAAATCAGCTTGGATAAATTATAAAATGAAAGAAACAATCCTTATATTGTAAAAAGTAGCAATATTTTTTTACTCCTAAAGGTGACTAAATACTGATTTATGTATGAGTAATTAGGATGGGAACTGAAAAGAATTAAAAAAACAATGGCAGTAGTAAGAAAATGAATTAAAACTTTTAAATTTTATTATTCCATTTCCCTCATATTTTAGTTTATAAGCTTTATATTAATAATAGACCCAACCCATAGCAATAATAGTCCAGACCCAGAATATAAGCAGAATAGTATTAAGGCAACATTAAAGTTAAACTAGGACAAGGAAGACTAAACTGCCTTGATCTTGGGGTTTTGCCCCATTCTGTTCTTTCTCCAAAAGAAAATTACCCAAAGATTTTTAAAGTATATGTCTGATCATAGGAGTTATCTGGAAGATTGGAAAAATCTAGAATAGCAAGTTCTCTACGTCTAAAGTTTACACACTTAAACTAGTTCCTTTATTACACCCTTAAACTATTCCCTTTTTTTAACCCTCCCCAAACAATTCCTTTTATTTCCAAAAAAAAGATCTGTTCAAGTCCTAATCTTTGGCTTACATATGAAGTTTTTTGAAAACACCATTGTCACAAGTGTACTAAAATTAAAAATGAGTTTTTTTCTATTATATTGGATCCTAAATCTAATGATAGTGTCATTATTAGAAATCCAAATAAAAACACAGGGACACAGGCACATAGTTTGACCATGTAATCAGAGACAGAGGTTGGAATGATGCAGATACAAGCCAAAACATTTAAGAACTTCCAGCATCCTCCATAGCAAGTATTTATGCAATTATAGGATGGATCTACAATTCCCAAAAACCGTATTCAAGTCCTAGCTGCAGTTGTACATGTAATCAAGTGAAGATGATCAAGTGGGATTAGGAAGGCCCAAATCCAGTATCTGGTGCCCTTACTAAAATGGACAAAAAGTAAAATAGGTGTCGGGCGGTGGCGCTGGAGGTAAGGTGCCTGTCTTGCCTGCACTAGCCTAGGACAGACCGCGGTTCGATCCCCCGTTTTCCCAGATGGTCCCCCAAGCCAGGAGCGACTTCTGAGCGCATAGCCAGGAGTAACCCCTGAGCGTCACTGGGTGTGGCCCAAAAACCCAAAAAACAAAAGTAAAATAACATAAAATAAGATAATATGAAGGACAGAAGACACAAGACACATGAGAACACTATAGGAAA
Source organism: Crocidura indochinensis (assembly GCA_004027635.1). Classification (NCBI taxonomy): domain Eukaryota; kingdom Metazoa; phylum Chordata; class Mammalia; order Eulipotyphla; family Soricidae; genus Crocidura; species Crocidura indochinensis. The sequence goes on from PVKC010010106.1 coordinate 5,584, forward strand.
ATAAAAGTAATAATAAGGCAGCAATCTATAAGCCATGGGACACCTAGAATTGCCAGCAACCACTAGAAGTCAGGAAAAAAAGGCATGAAGGGAAAAAGATGCTCCTTTCCCAGGATCTACCAGCACCTCCGACAGTGCAATATCTCTGTTGTGGTGGGAATACTGGAGAGGGACATAAGGTAAATTAGTTTATCTAATTGGTAATTCAATTAAAATGTTATTTTATTACCGAGTTATATAAGGAAGTCATAAAGGGAAGCCCCCTGGAAAAGCAACTCTTGGACTCCAAGGCCAATCCTGGAAGAAGAGCAATGTCTCTTTTCTCCCTTTAGAGACTTCTAGACAGGGCCAGTGACAAATTATAGAGCAGAAAGAGTCCCTACAAAAGGACACACGGTCCAAGGTTCTAGATGCAGAATTCAGATCACAGAGACTGCACAACAGCATTGAGGACAAGACCAAGACTATTACGCAGGATCACAAGACTAGTACAAGATTAAAGGATCAACATCTGGACCAGGTATAGAGGGACTGAACAAGTGATGTTATTCACTGGAAAAGGAGTAACTGGGAATTGGGAACCTACAAACCTACTAAATTGTATGATACGCTAACTCCAGAAAAATCTAGTGTTCTGAGATGCAAATATTTCAAACGACTCAAAAGCTATTCTCTCGAAGTGCAACCCACTAACTTATTCTCAGCAAAACAAGTTTGCAAGTCTTTGTGAGGGCACCCCTAGGAAACTAACATATATGTTGACGCTGATGGAAATGATCCAATGAGGAAAATGATGCCAGCCAAGTGCTTGGAGACAAGGAAATTGCCAAGATATAGCTACTATCTTTAAGTATCCAGAGGAAATGGCACAGAGAACCAACGTGCAAAGAAAGGCGCTTTCATAAGCATCACTAGTAAAGGTCATCTGTGATAAAAGACAGGAAGGCAGGGGTGTATGTGGGGGTGGGGGAAAATATCTGGGCCTGGGACGAATGCACAGTAGAAAGGCATTTGCCTTGCACTTGACCAACCAGGATTCAAACCCCAGCATCCCATCTTGTCCTGAGCACTGTCATAAGTGTTGTTTTTTTGTTTTTTTTGTTTTTTGGTTTTGGTTTTTGGGTCACACCCAACAGCACTCAGGGGTTACTCCTGGCAGGCTCAGGGGGGACCATATGGGATGCCAGGATTCGAACCACCGACCTTCTGCATGCAAGGCAAATGCATTACCTCCATGCTATCTCTCCAGCCCCAGAAGTGATTCATTCCTGAGGCAGGAATGCGCCCTGAGCACCAGGGACAGAAAAAAAAAAAAAAATCACCTCCACTGAGGCATCATGCAGAGGCAACCTGGTGGTTTAAGGGGCTGTGAGGAGGTTGGTGAGTCTGGTCCTCCTACGCCTTGGGGCTACCTAAGGCTGTTGGAAATGGAGCTAGGGGGCGGGAGAGAAAACGGGGAGTCCCACGCCAACACCCAGACTTCCTTCCTTCAAGACGGAAGTGGGCCCAGCCCGCGGCCTCCAGTTTGGCTCGCTTCCGCCCGGGCGCTGCAACTGCTGGGTGCAAAGGGCGCTGAGGGGCCGCGACGACTCAGAGGAACCAACCGTCGGGCCGCAGCCACCGGCCCAGTCGCTGACGTCAGCCCTGACGACGCAGGTGCCGCGACGTCGCCGAGCGCGGGGGCGCGCCCAGAGGACGCCGGGGGAGGGAGGCTCTCCCGCTAAGGCGTTCCCGCCTTTGTGACGTCACCCGCGGGTGGGCGTGGTCTCTGCTCCTTGGGTCTCCAGGAGCAAAGCAGAGCAGTGTTCTTTCTTCCAGGCCTTTCCCTCCTGACCTGATGCATGAAGAAGCCCCAACGCTTGCTTAGTCGTTCCTTGGGCCTTCAACCTGCGCTCCAAGGCCGCCTTCCCTGACCGGGGAATTCTCTTGGCGTCTCTTATCAGCCACCTCAGCGCTCTCTTAATTGGGCAGTCCCTGGGAAGGTTCTAGAAAATGGAGGGAGCTGCAAAGATTGAACAGCCAAGAGAGCGCTTGTCTTGCATGAGGCCAACCCGGGTTCAAGCCCCAGTACCCCATCAGTACCAAGACTGATCTCCAAGCATTATTGGGTGTGGCCTGAAAAGATTAATCATTCGTGGGAGCCAAAGAAATAGGGTACCAGAGATATTAATTAGACTGACTGGGTGCCACCCTGGTTCCATCTTGCCACCCACCCAGATGGGCCTCCTAACCCAGCTTGGAGTGTTTTCTGAGCAGAGAGGCAGGAGTAATCCCTGAGCAAAAAATTAAAAATAAAAATAATAAAAGTTAATAAATAAAATTTTAAAAATGTATTTTAAAATAATGATTAATGATAAGGCCGGGAGATGGCATAAAGCAGTGTTTTTCAACCACTTTTGTGCAAAGGTACATTTATTTTCATGAAAAAAAATCACAAGGCACACCACCACTATAAAATGTTAAAAAATATAAAGTAATTCTCTTGAATAGGAATCACATAAACACAAAGAAATTATTTTATGATTACTTTATTATGAAATATTTTATAATTGTTTACATTTCTGTTCACTTACTTAGTGCAAAACCTGGGCCTGCCTGTTTGGTCTATTAGTGAGCCGAAGCCACATATTACGGATGAAATCAGAATTTTTCCCACGGCACACCAGACAATATCTCACTAGTGTGACACGGCACAATGGTTGAAAAACGCTGGCTTAAAGGATGGAACCCTAGTTTCTATCATGATCTTACCAACCGCCAACGCAAAACAAAAGTTAAATGAACAGGAAAGGAACCCTAAAATGAGTTGTACCTCAATGGACACCAGTTTTTATGCTATCAGATGCAATTGTCCCCATGTATGATTTATGATTTTTCTTTCGTTTGATATAATTTTGGGCTGGGGTGGGGGGAAATCAAACATTTAATACACTCTCCCCAGTAAACTGTTTTCAGTGAGTAAAATGTTTTAATATTTAAAAGCATGAACTTGATACAATATGTTAATAATGGTTGTATTTCAAAACTCCTGAAATTATAACAGCAAGCTTTCAGGAACTGATGCAAACTATCTCCAGGATATCATTCGAGTTTGGGACATAAAGAAGCCTAGGAAGCCAAAAATATTTTCTCTTTCTGGATGTGTTACAAAAATTATGGAAGTTTACAGTTAATATTTGTAAATGTTTCAGCATAACATCAATATCAAGGAAAAGTATGACTAGCAGTAGAATTTATTACTTATATATTATTACACTGATTTATAACCATTGTGAGGGGTAGGAATGAGAACTGAAAATCAGAAAAGAATATATTTAACTTAAAAGACATCTTCAGGGGCTGGAGAGATAGCCCAGCGTAAGGCATTGCCTGCACGCGGCCGACCTAGGATGGACCTGAGGCATCCCATATGGTCCCCGTAGCCTGCCAGGAGCAATTTGTGATCGCAGAGTCAGGAGTATCCCTGAGCACCTCCTGGTGTGGTCCCAAAATAAAACAAAGACATCTTCAACTTTTCTAGATTTAATATAGGAGTTCCATACAAATTTTCACAACCAGGTAAAATGGTTAGATTTAGTTTCTACTTTTGCTAGTAAAACCTAACTCGTCAAATTAGCATACATGAGCAAACTTCTGAGCATTAATCTACTCAGTTTCATAATCAACAGAACTTGAAAATAAAGGTGAGTTATCATAAAAACACTTATCAAAGCAATATAATTTACATAAAGGTAGATTTAAGGAACAAAATAGTCCATAAATACACCCACTCATATACATTCAATTTGTTTCCACAGTGCTAATGAATTTCAGTGGGGAAAAGTGCCCCATATGGTCCCCCGTGCCTGCCAGGAGCAATTTCTGAGCATGGAGCCAGGAGTAACCCCTGAGCACTGCCGGGTGTGACCCAAAAAAAAAAACCAAACAAACAAACAAAAGAAAAATCCAGTAAATAGAAACAAATTGGCATTATGGGGGACAAAGTAAAAGGGCTTTATATTACCTGCGACTCTCAATGTCAGACTGAACACTTTTGAGTCTGTTCATAGAAAAATAATTTGAGGGGCTCGAGCCATAGTACAGTAGGTTGGGTATTTGCCTTGCAATGCATTACAGATCCAGATTTGATCCTAAGCATCCCATGTGGTTCCCTGAGCCCAATCAAGAGTAATTTCTCAGAGAAGAGCCAGAAATAAACCCTGATCACTGCCAGGTGTCGCCCAAAACAGTTGAAAATGTATAACAAAGTAAAATCACAATATATAGTATCCAATAAAAAAAATTACACTGGAGATCTTTGTTGTGACACCAAGGACCTCAATTAACTGTTGGAAGCGTGTATCTCAGCATGTCACATTCAAGTATGTTTCTTAGCAATTAAATTTACAGCTTCACCAAGCCCCTTCTAGCAGGCACTGTACCACTGTGTTAAATCAACATGCAGTCTCCTTTAAATTTTTTAAAAGAATCTCACTAACACTTTACATAAATGTTGTTCCAGACTGCCTTCCCTTCAATAGTATATAAGTTACTTTTTATCCACATCTGCACTAATCTTTGTTTATAATCTTTTAGTTACAGTCCGCTGCCACGGTTAGATTTGCATTTCCCTAATTAGTGATATGGGCCATTTTTTCATCTGTCTCTGAATCATCTGCATGTCTTCTCTCTGGTCTTTACCCCCTCTGATGATTGTTTTGGGGAAAGCATGTTGTTGTTGAGTTCTATAAATTCTTTATATCTTTTGGTTTTTAAACTCTTGTTGATTGATTTATTCCCAAAGTCCAGGTTGCCATTTTTGTTGCAAAGTGCATGCTATCCATAAAAAGAAGCTTTTCAATTTGATGTAGTCTGGTTTGTTTATTCTAGATTTTATTTTCCAAGTCACTAGATTTAAGTCTCGAATTGACAAAGATTCTGAAGTGCATCACCAATGCTGTCTTCTACTTAGGGTGTAATATCAAAGTTAATGTTTCATATTCTTGCATGTGACAGTTCGCTTTTTTCACTATTTATTGAAAAGTCTTCTTTCTTCAATGTAGTCTTTCTCCAAGGTAGGATCTTAGATCTTTTTTTTTTTCTTTTGGTTTTTGGGTCACACCCGGCAGTGCTCAGGGGTTACTCCTGGCTCCATGCTCAGAAATTGCTCCTGGCAGGCACGGGGGACCATATGGGGCACCTTGATTCGAACCGATGACCTTTTACATGAAAGGCAAACGCCTTACCTCCATGCTATCTCCCGGGCCCCAGGATCTTAGATCTTAATTAGATGTCTATATATGTGTAGGCTTATTTATTGGCTTTCTACTAAATTAAAATAGACTCTTTGTTTTTGTTCCAATAATTACTTTTTTAAGTAGTATGCCATATACTAAAATGTGAAGTCAAGAATCATGATAGTTCCATTTTTATTCTTTTTTTTCTTCAATTTTTCTTCCTTTTTTTTAGATTTTATTGATTGGTAGATTTTTGGGCCACACCCAGCAGTGCTCACAGGTTACTCCTGGCTCTGCACTCAGAAATCACCTCTGGCAGGCTGGGGGACCACCTGGGATGCCAGGAATATAACCAGGTCCTCTCAGGACAGCCACATGCAAGGCAAATGCCCTATTGCTATGCTATCTCTTGGTCGCTACCATTTTTCTTCTTTATCTCAGAATTACTTTGGCTATTCAGGGCCATACGATATTTTTAATTGTTTTCTTGAAAAATGTCATTAGTATTTTGATAGAAATGTTATTGAATCTGTTTCTTAATTAAAATAAACATTTTATTAATATTTATTCATTTAATAATGAGCATGATATGTCTTTCCATTTTTTGTATCTTCTATTTCTCAATATATTATAGTTGTCTGGGGTTAGTGATTCTCTGAAAGTTTTGTAGAATTCACTGGTGGACCATATGGTTCTGGACTTCTGTCCTTAAGAAAACTTGATCAGGGGCTGGGCGGTGGCGCTGGAGGTAAGGTGCCTGCCTTGTCTGCGCTAGCTTAGGACGGACTGTGGTTCGATCCCCCGGTTTCCCATATGGTCCCCCAGCCAGGAGCGACTTCTGAGCGTATAGCCAGGAGTAACCCCTGAGCGTCACTGGGTGTGGCCCAAAAAAAAAACAACCAAAAAAAAACTTGATCAATTTCTGTATTTATAATTCATCTGTTCAAACTTCTATTTCTTTCTGATTCTATTTTTCAAACATTATTCTCATAATTTTTAAATAATTTAAAACTTTAATATATTATAATAGTTGTCCAGTCCTTTGGTTGTCCATTTTGTTTGCATATAATTGTTTAGAGTAGTTTCTTATGACCTTTTATATTACTGTAGTAGCAGTAGTAACTTCACATCTTTCATAGATGAATTTTTTTTATCAGGACTTATCTCTCTTATGTACTTGGAGGGGATTTATACACTTTACTGATCCTTTCAAAAAAGCAACCTTTTGTTTTATTTATTTTTGTTTTATTTCTGGATTTCTATTTCACAGAAATAAGTGAAACAGAATAAATTTTAGTTTTTATTTTCTAAAAATTTTATTTTCCTTTTAAATAAATTATTTTATTGAACCACCATGAGATACACAGTTATAAACTTGCTCATGATTGAGCTTGAGTCATACAATGCCCAATATCCATCCCTTTACCAGTGCACATTTCTGCCAGTGCATACCTAAGCTTTTAGGGGGGCTCAGCCCACCAGATATATCCTCAGATTTTCCTTATGGGTAGAACCAATTTAACCCCCATGGGGTTCCTCAAAAGGTCTGCTACGGACGCCTTTTTCCCCTGTGTGGATGGTTGAGGAATTTCCAAAGTTTATTTGAGAATCTCTTTTTCTGGATATAGTCAGCCCTAAAAGTAAAGACAATTTTTCTCTCTTTTTCAAAGATGTCTTTGCAGCTGCAGTTTCTGGTAATCAAGGGAGTAACCAGAATGCAGGTCATGCAAGCTCATTCTTGGGAGTTTGGTTCCTCCCTTCACTTAACCTCTAAAACTATAGAGTCCAGCCTATAAAGATCAAGTTTCTAGATATTCCTACTCCCTTCTAATCCTAATTTTGCATTTAAAGTAAGCTTGCAAAGAGTTGCCTTGAGTTGTGACCTTCTCTCTTGTAACTTAGAATTTTTACAGTCACACCCATAGCTTAGGTATTGTTACCGTTGTACTATGCTTTGTGATTACAATTATTCTTCATCTGTGGCTAATTTTACCCCTATAAATTCCCCTGCTCAAAAAATTAAGCTTGTCGCACTCTGCCAGAAGATGTGTTGACTGCACATACTCTGTGTGGTTTCATTTATTTAACATTTCATATTTCTCCATATGCCAGTTCGGGCAACTCACTCTCCCTAAAGTGGATTCACCGAAAGCGCACTGGCGCTGTAAGACAGAAGCCGCTTACAGCAACTTCCCACCATTAATATCCCCATTACCCTCCAGACCTCCCTACATGCCCACTTCTCCCCTGCTTTTATGACAAATATTTCTCCTCTCTATCTCTCTTTCTTTTTCCTCTTTTCCTTTTAGACATTGTGTATTGCAATATTGTTATTTTACCTCCTTTCAGCACCCACTGCATGTTAAGAGTGATCATTTCCAACTATTATTGTTATAATGGTCCTTCTCTGGCCTATTTGCACTCCAATGCTATTGTGGCAAACTTCTTACCATGAACTGGTTCTTCTGGCTCTCATCTCTATTGTCTTTGAGTATTATTACCATACTATCTTTTTTTCAATATTCCAAAAATGAGTGTGATCATTCTTTATCTATCCCTATCCCTCTCTCTGGTTCAGTTCACTCAGCATAATATTTTCCTTATCCTCGTGTATAAGCAAATTTCATGATATCATTTTCTTAACAACTGCATAATATTCCATTGTGTAGATATACCATTGTTTCTTTATCCACTCATATGATCTCGGACACTTGGATTATTTCCAAATTCTGGCTATTGTGAATAGAGCTGCAATGAACAAAAGAGTACAGAGGGTGTTTCTGCTGTGTGCTTTTTGGACTCTAGGGCATATTCTCAGGAGCGATATTTCTGAATTATATGGGAGATCAATTTCTAGTCTTCTTGGGTTTTGTTTTTGTATTTTGGATGACATCCAGCAGCACTCAGCGGGGTTACTTTTGGCTCTGTACTCAGATGTCGCTCCTGGTTCAGGTAACCAAATGGGATGTTAGGGATAGAAACTGCATCCATCCGGGGTCAGTCACATGTAAGGCAAATGCCCTACAGCTGTGCTACCACTCTAGCTCCAATTTCTAGTTTGTGAAGGAACATCAATATTGTTTTCCAAAAAGACTGAACCAGTCAACATTCCCACCAACAATGAATGAGATTCCCTTTTTTCTGCATCCATTACAGCACTGGTGTTCTTGTTCTTATTTTTTTTATTATTATTTTTTTTTTTTTTTTGGTTTTTGGGTCACACCCGGCAGTGCTCAGGGGTTACTCCTGGCTCCATGCTCAGAAATTGCTCCTGGTAGGCACAGAGGACCATATGGGGCACCGGGATTCAAACCGATGACCTTTTGCATGAAAGGCAAACGCCTTACCTCCATGCTATCTCCCGGGCCCCGTTCTTGTTCTTTTTAATGTATGCCAGTCTGTGGTGTGAGATGATATCTCAATGTTGTTTTGATTTGCATTTTCCTGTTGATTAATGATACAGAGCTTTTTTTCATGTGCCTTTGTCTATCTTTATTTCTTTTTATGGGGGGCCATATTCAGTGGTGCTCAGGGGCTACTCCTAGATCTGTGCTCAAAAATCACTTCTGACTAGTTCAGGGGACCATACTGGATGCCAGGAATCAAATTTGGGTTGGATACATGAAAGGCAAATACCCTACCCACTGTTCTATCACTCCAACCCTGTATTTTCATCTCTTCTTCCCATATTTTGATGGGGTATATGGTTTTTTTTTCTTGTTTAGCTCTGCACGTGCCTTATATATCTTAGATATTAACCCTTTACTTGATGGATATTGGTCTACCAAATTATTATCTCTAGCCTTCTGATGACTTTAAATTCTGTTTTTCCTCCTTTTCAATTCTTTTGAATGTAAGGTTATGTTATTTGAGTACATGCTTCCTTAACATAAATATATGAGTCAAGGATAAACATCATATATTAAGAGATTAATATGTAAAAGCTTAATGTTTACTTACATATATTCACCAAATATAAAGGTAACAAGACTTATAAGTAACTATTATAGGCCTAAAGAGAGATGTTAACAGCAGCCCAATAATATTAGAAATCATTAAATACATTCTAAACATTGGACAAATCTGTCAGACAGAAATCAATAGGGAAACATGAAATTTTTAAGAGGTGAGTTGAATATACATTTACAGGACTCTCAAACTCTCCCAAAAATTGCATACACATTATTCTGCAGCACACCTGAGACATTCACCAGTACAGACCACATTATAGACAAAGCATATGTCAATAGTCATAAATATTTAACTTACATCAAATATATTTGTAATTTTCTTTGTTTTTTGATTTTTCATTTTTTGACTCATACTCAGTGGCATTCCAGGGTTATTCCTGGCTCTGTGCTCAGAAATTGCTCCTGGCAGACTCAGGGGATCATATGGGATACCAGGAATCAAACCGGGGTCCATCCTGTGTTGATCATATGCAAGGCAAAAGCCCTACTACTGTGCTATCACTCCAGCTCCAACTATGTTTTTTTAACAATTCTAAAATTGTAGAAATTAGCCATAAAATGAATGCTTGGCAAATATAAAACATTTGGTTTAGGGCCACACTTGGTGATCCTCAGGAGTTACAACTCTTTACTATGTTTTCAGGAAACCTCCCAGAAGTGCTCAAAGAACCATATGGTGCCAGGGAAAATGTCAGGCCTCCTGAATGCAAAGCAAATTCAGCCTGTTGACCTTTTTCTTAGGCCCCAAACTTAAACATTTGGAGATTAAACAACCTGCTATTGATTAACTATTGGGTAAATAAGTGATAAAATAAAATAGGAATAAAAGAGTTTCTAGAAACAAATGAGAATAAACACAAGTGATATCAGAACAAGAGTTACAGCAAAACCAGTACTAAAAAGAAAGCTCATAGCAATACAGGCTTAAATCAGAAAACAAAAAATAAATAAATCTCAAATCCAGTACATTGCTATGCTATTACAATAGTCAAGATTTGGAAATAACCGGGGGCCGGGAGATAGTATGGAGGTAAGGCATTTGCCTTTCATGCAAAAGGTCATCGGTTCAAATCCCGGTGCCCCATATGGTCCCCCGTGCCTGCCAGGAGCATTTCTGAGCATGTAGCCAGGAGTAACCCCTGAGCACTGCCGGGTGTGACCCAAAAATCAAAAAAAAAAAAAAAGATTTGGAAATAACCAAAGTGTCTAATAACAGATGACTGAACCAAGAAACCAGGAATAATATTCACAATGCAGTGTTTCTCAACTAGAAGATGAAGTCTTGTCTGTTGTCACATACTGATACTGATAGAACTGGAGAATGTCATACTAAGAAAAATAAATATAAAAAATGCTGGTGCTCCATGTGAAATGAAGAAACTGGAATTATTCACTACTGTTTCTAAAAGATTTTTCAGTAATAATGAGAAAAGCAAAAAAATTTTGGCAAAAGTTATATGGCAGAGGATAGCAATCCAGTAGTCAGCTAAATTCAAGTAAATTTTAATCTTGCAAATTTTTGTTAGTACAAGCTGCAGTTGAAGTGTTCTGGAACAATATCTCTCAATATTTTTCTGATTTGTCCTTCTTTTATTTTTTTTTTACTTTTAAGGGGGCATACTAATGGTGCTCAAGATTTATTCCTAGCTATATGTTCCGGTACCACTCCTAGCAAGTTGGAGGTTCATTCATTTATGAGACGCTAGGGGTCAAATCCAGATCAGCACATGCAAAACAAATGCTCTACCAGATTCATTATTGCTCTGACCATGCTCCTCTTTTTCAAGTTCTTTCTTCTGACTTCCCTCCATGTTCCTCTTCTAACTCTAATTTCTTCCTGGACTCTTCCTCACCCCATCTTCTTAATTGTTCTCCCAATCGTGTATCATAGTCCTCCATTTACACACTATTTTCACCTGTCTCTTATATAATATCCTAAAATACAAAATAATCTTATGTCCCTTTATTTTCCCTATACACCCAAATGTTTAAAATGTTCCTTCCTGGGTGCTAATATTTTGTTTCTCTCCTTACATTTCTACAAAACTAATGTGTCTGGTTACGCAGCTATAATTTATTTTCTAATCCTTTTATACCACCATGCAAACTTTTCTTCTGGAAGTAGCAGTCAGGAACAAAAACCAGGAGAATTCTTATAAAACTTATTGAGACCTATTATCTGTATCTCCATTGGCCCAAGTGATCACATGTAGGAAAGTGGATTGTTTTATTATTTTTCTGTGTCGTGGAGACACACCCATTAGTGCACAGAGCTTACTCCTAGATCACCCCTGGTTGGACTCAGGGAACCAGATGGGGTGCTTGGGTTTAAACCTGGGCTGGCCACATTCAAGGCAAGACCACTACCTACTGTACTATCTCTCTAGCCCCTAGTGTAGGAGATAGTATGGTCCAGGCTGGACAATGAGTCCAAATACATAATAATGTTTCATATATGATTTCCATTGGAATTTTCTGTCTCAGAACTTTTTACTAAGAGATTCTGACTTTTTATGACCAAATCCTATTTTAATAATATTCTGAGATTTTTTGTATTATCCTTAAATAAATCTACTATGATTGTCTTGAATTGAATTGGCAGGAGCTGAACTGTGAAAGGGCCTTTCTCTTTAGAATACATTATATGTTCCTCCTTGCTTCTCTGAAGTTAACCAACTAAAGTGATAAAATTTGTATGATTTTTCTCATACCAGTCATAAGTTTTCCACCATTTTCTTGTTTCCTTTCTGCTGCATTGTGTTCCTATAACTATTGTCTGAAAAGGCTCAAAACCTTTTAGTAAGAGCAAGAAAGTAGCTTGGTACTAGAGCAATTACCTTGCATGTGTGAAGTAGATTTGATTGCTGGTTTAAAGAGGGGAAAGCCTTCATCTAGCCTATGACAGATCTTATTGATCATATTACTAGTTGTTATGATTTAAGGGTATGAGTCTGACCATAAAGTTACCCTCTATCTCCCATTCAAGAGATGTTCATAACAACCAGTCATCATGGAGACAGCTACCTTTGAACTTCTTTCCCAGTGTTCAAGTCTTTAGCCATATCTCTAATTTTGCTTTGGCAACAGGGAACAAAGTGAAAGATTATTTATTGCTTGAGTGATATGTTTGAGTACTATGGCTGCAACTAATGCCAAGGACTTTCCTCAAATCACATTAGATAGGCTACAGGGAGGCTCTTGTCATTCCTATTTCTGCAGGCCACATCTTATCAATACTCAATCTTTGCACTAAAACTGTCAAAGACTGTGAAGAGTCATATTTTCTTTATTTACAAGGAAACAAGTCAGCTTGCACAATATAGACATTGGCAGAAAATAGACTCCAGGGTCATACACAAGAACAGTTATTAATCTCATCAATAGTGGCAGATAGATTACCATTTGTGCTTGTTCGCCAGGTCCCTATACCCACTAGGCAAAGCAACAATGGATCGGGTAATACCAGCATTCTCTGCGAATTGAATTCTCTGAAAAAATAGCCCTCTTTAAGAATTCTCAATTTTTTTCTCAAAATATTTTGTAAAGTTGTATTATACAGATGATAATACAGAGGTTGGTAATTTTCTTTACACATGGTCGACTCTGGTTCAATCTTCAGCAACACATATACTCTCCCAAACATTGCTAGGAATAATGCATGAGTAAGAAGCCAGAAGTAAACCTTAAACATCTTTAGGTAGGGCCTAAACACATCCTTCTCAACCTAGCAAACCATTTTTAGTTGTAGATATCATATTTATATCATGAACAACCAACAACCCAACAACCTGGCCCTCAGCTCCAGAGAGATGCCATATTTTTAAATATATTAAAAAGAAAGAAAAAAGGTCTGCCATAGAGAGCAGGGGAGAGGGCAGGAGGAAAACAAAGGACATTGGTAGTGGAAAACACATACTGGTAAAGGATGTTGTACACTATATGATTGAAACTCAATCAGGAACAACTTTGTAACTGTGGTAAAAAAAAAAACCACAACTGTATTATTAACAAACTTGCAAACCACAGTGTTTAAAGTAATTTAGAAAAACATAAAAAGATAGTCTAGAACAGGAGATATCAAGTGCTATGCAGAAACATGACAGACTCAAGGATAATTACCTCCCAACAGTTCTAAAAACATAATGTTTTAAACTGGATCACAAAATGAAATATAAAGTCTAAATCTACAAAGCTGACAAAAAATAAGGTAACAATAATCCTAAGTCAGAGACATCTAACAGTATCAGAGGAGTGGTTAAGATGGCTTGATCCAGAGATGAGGGCTGGTGTAGCTCATGACATGAAGCTCACCACATAGAGTGAAGAATGCAGTTAGAGAAATAACTACACTGAAAACTATCATAACAATGTGAATGAATGAGGGAAATAGAAAGCCTGTCTCGAGTACAGGTGTGGGGTGGGGTGGGGAGGAGGGAGATCTGGGAAATTGGTGGTGGGAATGTTGCACTGGTGAAGGGGGGTGTTCTTTTCATGACTGTAATCATACAACTATAATCATATTTGTAATCACAGTGTTTAAATAAATATAATTAACAAAAGATGGCTTGATCCATGGGGAAAGGAACTGGATTCTAATGACCCCCTATTGTGCTTATTCTCAAGTACTTGTATACTTGTACAATTCTAATATTTTTATTATTCTATGTAGAGTATTCATAAACTCCACAGTGCATCTTTTACTATAGAAACTTCCAAAAACTATAGAACCTGACATATTGTTCAAGCAGTAGTCTTGCTTACTTCACAAACTGGACCTGTTATAAAATCTTTTTCTACTCTACTCAAATATGGCAGCCTTTCACACCACATGCTTCATGTGTTGAATCATTGCTCAGAAGTATGTAATAGGTTGCTGCAACAAGGAGATTCACCAGATATTGTATATCCCCCTTTGTAGATGTGCATTTCTTAATAGAATGTCATCCATCATGGGGCAAAAGCTGGTCATTGGGAGGCAAAAAATATCTGATACATTGCAATTATTTTTGGTTCTTCAAAATCTATAGTACTTAAACAAACATGTGAACTATCAGTATTATTAATATCCCATAATTTGAAATATATTTAAAAGATCTTAAAAAATTTTAGCAAAGCACAAACAGAAGTTACACACTACATAAAATGCATTGAAAAACCTAGTAGACAAATGATTTAGCTAATTTGTGCTAGTAATTCTTTGTCTTCAACCACCCCAGATCCGGAATTGAGAGAAATGTTTGCAATACAGAAATGAAGGTTATATGAGTTCAGAATTCCTCTCACCAAAGCTAATCAAATCACTATTATCTCTAAATATCTATCATGACAACAATGAAGACCAACATACTAAGTAATATGACATAATTTCTTGAGGACATCATTTAACTATTTGATGGCAGGTTGACTAAATTGTTCCCCTTCCATTCTTTAAGAACCAGTGAAATACTTCAGTCTGTAAACCAAGAAATAGAAGTAGGAGATGACCTAGTTAGATATTTCCAATAATCACTAAAGGACTTGTGTTTCTTTCTGCAGCTCAGGACTCTGAAAGCTTAAAGTCTGAGTCCTCAGCAGGAGCATTCTTGACTCATACTGAGTCAATTATATATACCCATAAATGTCACCTACATACTCTGAACTCCTTGTGTTTAAAAACCAGCTCACAATCTTGACAGGCATAAATGACACTGACTAGCATTGATAGCAAAGTAATTATTACACAATGGTAGTAAGGAGACTTATGTATGAAATTCAGAAAATCCAATTAAGTGCCTAATTCTCTCTTACCCAATTTTTACTATTAAGGAGCAAGAGCAGCAAACCTGTGTAAGAATCTGACAGAGTCAGAAAACTCGGGCGTTTTGGTCACATCTCCTGGAAACTGGTCACAAACCACAGAGAGCAGATAACAGAGAGGAAGGAAACGTAGACTAGAAGGTGAAGGAGAGAGATGATAACTTTCAGCCGTAACACAGTGGCAACAATGGGAACTATAATTTGGCCCACTGATATTTTAAGTTTATTATTTAAGAGTTACAGATAGGGGAGGATGTGGCTATGAAAGGATAGTTGAAAGCAGCATTTCAACATTATTAAAATATTCTGTATCTGTATTTGTGATACTTACATCCAGACATATGCTATAATTTACAGAAATGTATACCAAGAAGTCTTCTTAGATATTTTTGTTAAAAAAAATATCATATATTGTTGTTCCGCTTTTTATAAAACAATTCAGTGGTCAAAAATGTGGGACTTGGGGCCTGGGAGATAGCATGGAGGTAAGGCGTTTGCCTTTCATGCAAAAGGTCATCGGTTCGAATCCCGGTGCCCCATATGGTCCCCCGTGCCTGCCAGGAGCAATTTCTGAGCATGGAGCCAGGAGTAACCCCTGAGCACTGCCGGGTGTGACCCAAAAACCAAAAAAAAAAAAAAAAAAATGTGGGACTGAAGTCATTGGGACATTTGTAAATGTGTAATTGATTTTCTTGAAAGCTCCCAAGATGTTTTTTAGAATATTTGTTTCATATCTTAATTAAAGCAGTAGTTACACAGGTATACATATTTGTCTAAAATCAACTCAAGAATTCAGATGAGAGCTGAAGTGATAGCACAGTGGATAGGGTATTTGCCTTGCAAGCAGTTGACCCAGGTTTGACCCCTGAATTTCTTTTTGTTCCCCAAGTCTCCCAGAAGTAATTTCTGAAATCAGAGCTAGGTGTAACCCCTAAGTGTGACCCAAAAAAGAAAAAAGAAAAGAAAGACAAAAAGAGGTTAAGGGGTGGGCCCGGGAGATAGCATGGAGGTAAGGCGTTTGCCTTTCATGCAAAAGGTCATCGGTTCGAATCCCGGTGCCCCATATGGTCCCCCCGTGCCTGCCAGGAGCAATTTCTGAGCATGGAGCCAGGAGTAACCCCTGAGCACTGCCAGGTGTGACCCAAAAACAAAAAAAAAAAAAGAGGTTAAGGGCTGAAGACGTAGCTCAAAGGGCTAGTTCAGCATTTTTCAGTCACTGTGCCATAGTAGTGTGCCATGAGATATTGTCTGGTGTGCCATGGGAAAAATTCCAATTTCATTTGTAACCTGTGGCTTCGGCTCACAAATAGACCAATCATTAGACTATTTCATAATAAAGTAATTATAAAATAATTTCTTTGTGTTTACTCGATTCCTATTCAAGAGAATTACTTTATATATAGTCAATATAGGCACAGAGTTAAAATTTTTTTAACATTTTTTAATGGTGCTGTGCCTCGTGATTTTTTTTTTTTTCATGAAAAAAGTGTGCCTTTACAAAAAAAGGTTGAAAAACACTGGGCTAGTTCAGGTATTTTCCATGCAAAAGGTCAGACTTGAACCCCTGAACCACGTGACCTCCTGATCACAGCCAGAAGTGATTACAGACTCTGAACTGGGTGTCCTTCCCCCAAAAGGAAAGGAAATTAAAAGGTTTTAAATGACTCCTACATATGAGTCATTTTTAAAAATCTCAATAGGCATTTCACAAATGAAGACACTAGATTGACCAATAATGCCATTGATCATCAAGGCAATGCATGAAATATCCATTTTTCAAATGTCTTAATCCAATATTAATATCTTCATGTTTAATTACATTTCAATGTATTGATTAAAGAAAATATTCAGAAAAAAACTAAAACCTTATTCTTTGTTTGTTTGTTTTGTTTTTTTGTTTTTGTTTTTGGGCCACACCCAGCGGTGCTCAGCTTTTACTCCTGGCTGTCTGCTCAGAAACTAGCTCCTGGCAGGCACGGGGAACCATATGGGACACCAGGATTCGAACCAAGTACCTTTGGTCCTGGATCAGTTGCTTGCAAGGCAAACGCTGCTGTGCTATCTCTCCGGGGCCCTAAAACCTTATTCTTAATAATCACTACAATATAAAAGATTCAGAAATAAAAGTTAAAATGTACATATTCTCTACCAAAAAGATTACAATTTGTTGCAAAAGGATGTGAAAGGGGAAAAACTCAAATAAAAGGAGACATGAACATTACAGTCACTCACAAAATGCCCACATTCCATCCCAACTTGGGGTGCATCATTCCTTTTTTTTTTTTTTTTTTTTTTTTTTGGTTTTAGGGTCACACCCAGTGGCACTTAGGAATTACTCCCAGCTCTGCACTCAGAAATCACTCCTGGCAGGCACGGGGAACTATATGGGATGCTGGGATTCGAACCGGAGTCTGTCCTGTGTTGGCAGCTTGCAAGGCAAACGCCTTATCGCTATGCTATCGCTCTGGCCCACCATTATTACTTTCTTTTACTTCATAGGGATCGTTCCTCTCTTTGGAGAAGCCATATTCTCTCTTTACCACATTTTCTTTTTTTCTCCTTTTTGATAAAATTCCCCCCTTTTTTAAATGAGGGACTAGAGAAATAGTACAGAAGTAAAACACTTATTTTGCACATGGCCAACTCCAGTCCCATTCCTGATTTAGCATATCATTACTTTAACACAGTCAGATATGATCTTTGAATACAAAGTCAGGAGAAAGCCCTGAGTATGCCTAATGTGACCAAACTCCTCATTCCAAATGAGAAAGACACATGACATGCTCCTCATAATGAAGGTAATTGAGGCAATTAACAGTACTAGAACTTTCTTTACAATGAAGGAAGTTCTGGTTCTACCATTGTATATGCATTATATCATTGTTCTTATAATAATCTATGACTTAAGTGTTAATCTTATTTATAGACAATAAAATGGTGGTTGAAAAATTAAATTAAAAATGTCAACAGAGGGCCCGGGAGATAGCATGGAGGTAAGGCATTTGCCTTTCATGCAAAAGGTCATCGGTTCGAATCCCGGTGCCCCATATGGTCCCCCGTGCCTGCCAGGAGCAATTTCTGAGCATGGAGCCAGGAGTAACTCCTGAGCACTGCCGGGTGTGACCCAAAAACCAAAAAAAAAAAAAAATGTCAACAGAGAGCAGGAACAATAGCACAGTGGGTAGGGCATCCCATATGGTCTCCTGAGCCTGAGTACAGAGCCAAGAGAACCCCTGAGCATGACCAGGTATGGCCCAAAAACAAACAAAAAATCCAACTAGAAAAATTTGGAAAGACTTTAATGATTACAGATACCAGATGTGATGACTATATTGACTATTTTGACTATATTGTTTAAGCAGTGGTGCCAAGGATTCTAAAGGCAGGAGCAAGGACCACATTCAGAGATGTAGGATTGTATCAGAGATTGACCTTGCTCTCTTTTCATTAATATGAAAAAGGCTTTTATTCTACCACTGAACCATATATCCAGTCTGCTTCTCAATTAAGTTACTATTAAGTTAATTTCTAACCCCACGATTTCACTAAAAATCTTTCAAATGTCTCTAATAACCTCCATTTTACAAAACCAAATGAATGAGTTGTCTGGTTGTTTGTTTGTAGTTGGGTTTTTTAAACTGTAGGAAATTAAACCCCAAACCCCACACATCAAGACCAGCACTCTACCCATGAGACTACATCCACAGCCTCTCAAATAAATGTTTTTAATTTATCAGATTTAGCTATTTGAACTATACAAGCACTACTCCTTACTAATTGTATTTTCCATTATTGCTAAAATATATCTTCCCTGTTCTTCCTTTTCTAAGATTGTTTCTTTTTTTGTACTTCTCACTTATTTTTCTTAAGACTTTTCCTCACTATGTAAATAACAATGAAATGCATGATCTTCTTTCTTCAAACTTCTCGTTTAACTCATTTCCTTGGGATTATCTTATATTTGCATTTCCTATAGTTTAAACCAGACTAACACTTAAAAATTTATATTTCTATCCTATTCATGTATCATGAATTAAGACTTAAAAATAAAATTGCCTATGGACTCTCCATTTAAATACTCTTCCTCCAGTTTAGCTGTTCTTAATTTAAAACTGCTCTTCCTTCTGCTTAATCAATATAGTCAATATTTCCTCATTTTCTGCACCACATATTTTTTTCTCTTTTTTTTTGTTTTGTTTTTGGGCCACATCTGTTTGATGCTCAGGGGTTACTCCTAGCTATGTGCTCAGAAATCGCCCCTGGCTTGGGGGGACCATGTGGGACGCTGGGGGATCGAACTGTGGTCCATCCTACACTAGCGCTTGCAAGGCAGACACCTTACCTCTATCACCACCTTCCCGGCCCCTGCACCACATACTTTTCTAATTCATATGGGTTCTATATTTTTATTCCCCATTCTTCAACAGCACTGGTATTGTTAACTTTAGATTAGCACCATATCTGGTATCTATAATCATTAAAGTCTTTCCAAATTTTTCTAGTAATTTATTTTGCACATACATTCATACTTAGGAACTTTATCCATCCCACATAATTAGCTTACCCCAGGTGCTTCTTCTAAAATCAAAATCAAATTACATTATTTTCTATTATTTAAAACCATACTTTCCCTGGAAATCACACCCCACAGCCTCCAATGCTATTCAACCAGCTCTATTGACTATCTATGTTCTCAAAAGACAGGTAAAACAAGCAATGAAAAATCATGGATACGGGGGCCGGGAGGTGGCGCTGAAGGTGAGGTGCCTGCCTTGCCTGCGCTAGCCTAGGACGGACCGCGGTTCGATCCCCCAGTTTCCCATATGGTCCCCCAAGCCAGGAGCAACTTCTGAGCGCATAGCCAGGAGTAACCCCTGAGCGTCACTGGGTGTGGCCCAAAAACAAAAAAAAAAAGAAAAAAAGAAAAGAAAAATCATGAATACAAAGGTCTTGCGGTTGAAAATGGTCAATTTTTGGATAAAAGGGTAGACCAAGTTTTGACTCTGTTGAAGCCTTGGCAGCTGTACCCATAACCCACAATCACCACTTCACCAACATCCAACATCACCATTTAACCACTAATCAATTAGTGACATCAATTTGACCAAAATTTCAGGTATGCCAATACTGGGACTGACATCACCAGAACTTTGTCAGAGTGAGAGCAGGCATCTTCCCCCGTACCTTCTCATACTTCAGAAAGGCCTGGCAATCAAAACCATACCCCACAAATGCCTCTATATCAGCCATTGAGCTTGGAATTCCTGAGGCTGGAGAATTCCAATTTTTTAATACTGTCATCCAAGTAGAGCACATCAATTTAGATGTCAATATGGAGCTGAAGCCATCTAATGTTCAGAAACAAAATAAACAACAGAAGGATCAATTAGTAACAAATAGCTTAGTAAACCTGACAATGACTTAATAACCCCACTGCAAAATACAATAATTCTGAAATTTTTCTTTCTAC
>PVKC010010107.1:0-26041 GCA_004027635.1 Crocidura indochinensis
CACACACTCTTCATTTTCCAAGGACACTGTTGGCCCCGAGCAACAATCTTCATGGTTTAACACACACACACACACACACAAAGAAACTTCACTTTCCAAGGACACTGTTGGCCCCGAGCAACAATCTTCATGGTTTAACATCTAATTTAGGCTATATCTTTTGATTTTTGTGACACAACTGAGATGCTTAGGGATCATTCCTAAGAATGCAGGACTTGAAGGACTGTTATGAGATAATGGGATTGAACCCAGGTAGGTCACATGCAAAGCATCTTTCTCACTATATTATCTCTTAAGTCCTACTTTCTCATTCCATTAATTTTGTGGTCACGACTGGTAGTGGAGGGTCATGTGTGGTACCCAGGGGTGTTGGGAATCAAAGTTGAGGTTTGGGTGTGCAAATATATGCTTTGGCTTTTTTGTTTATTTTGTTTTGTCACACTCAAAGATGCTTAGGGTACTCCTGGCTTTGAACTCAGGAATTATTCCTGGGGAATGGGGATCAAACCCATATCAGCTGTGTGCAAAACAAATGCCCTACCCACTGTACTAACTGCTCTGCTTTGGACCTTTGAACTATCTCTCCCTCGTCACATATTTTCCAGCAATCAAAACCTAGTATGAATAAAATTTTTTGTCACTATAAGGTAGACTGGTCTGAGTTGTGCCCGTACTGTTTGGTGTTTTATGGCTTCTTCATTGTGATATAAGCAAGAAACTTGCATTCCTGAGCTCTTTTTGTTTTGTATTCGTGCCACACCTGATGGTATTCTGGGGTTACTCCTGGTGCTGCACTTGGGACCATATGGTGTTGGGAGATTGAGCTAAGGCTGGCCACGTGCATGGTAAATGACATACCCACTGTATTATCTCTCTAGCTTTAATATATATGAGCTTATAAAGGCCCATAAAATTGTGATAATGAAATGAATGATCATTTCCAGGGGTGACACAGGCTTATTATGAGAAGATAAAAGAAAGCTCTTGCCTCATCAAACATGGTCCTACTTTCCTGTTTGGCAATTTGCTCAAATTTATTTCCAGGACTTGATCACTTAAACTGGGCAAATATTTGAATCTTAGTCTATTAAGTATCTGATTAAAATCTGGGCTAGAGTGATTGCACAGCGATCGGATGTTTGCCTTGCATATGTTCTTCCTGAGTTCAATCCTCAGCATTCCATATGGTCCCTCGTGCACTGCTAGGCATAATTACTGAGCAAAGAGCCAGAAGTAACCCGAGCACCACTTGGTGTGACTCAAAAACTTTTAAAAAGGGGGAGGTGTGTGTGTGTGTGTGTGTGTGGCTTGGGGGACCATACGGGATGCTGGGGGGTCAAACTGAGGTCCGTCCTAGGTTAATGCCGGCAAGGCAAACACCCTACCACTTGCGCCACTGCTCTGGCCCCATGACTAGAGCACATTTTAAGT
The DNA here is from genome assembly GCA_004027635.1 of Crocidura indochinensis. Taxonomy (NCBI): domain Eukaryota; kingdom Metazoa; phylum Chordata; class Mammalia; order Eulipotyphla; family Soricidae; genus Crocidura; species Crocidura indochinensis. Next base: position 1,432 of record PVKC010010107.1, read on the forward strand.
ATTTCATCAGGTAGGGAAGAGCACTGTCTTTACACTCATTAATCTTTTCCTGATTGTCACTCCAAGCTTCCTAGGGGAGATGGCCCTCATTTAAATTTCTTTCTGTTTCTTTGACCCTTTTGCTACTAACTTACCTCTCTGAGCCCAAATCAGGCATTGTCTGGTCTGAATACTGTTTGTTTGTTTTTTGTTTTTTTTTTTTTGGTTTTTGGGCCACACCCGGTGATGCTCAGGGGTTACTCCTGGCTATGTGCTCAGAAGTCGCTCCTGGCTTGGGGTCCATATGGGAAACCAGGGGATCAAACAGTGGTCCGTCCTAGGCTAGCGCAGGCAAGGCAGGCACCTTACCTCCAGCACCACCACCCGGCCCCCTGAATACTGTTTATCAGGATTTACTATGAAGATATGACTATCACTTCTTCCATGGTGCTTCTCTACGTTCAAGAACTCAGAACTTCTGAGGCAGGGTGCATCAGTCTGTAGAACTCCATAAAGAAAAGAAAAATGGTGGGGCTGGAGCAATAGTACTTTAAGGCATTTGCCTTGTACACAGATGTCCTGGGTTCGATCCGATACTTCATATAGTCCTAGGTATAATTCCTGAGCACAGAGCCCTGAACATTTCCAGATGTGACCCCAAAATAAAAACTATTTTAATATTTAATAAAGAAAAGTTACTGCTGCAGGGTGTAATATCTATAACCAATTGTGGGGGGTGGCTTCTGCCTTAGTATGGATTCCACGCACTTACTTGTCTTGAAGTCTTTTTCTTCAGCAGTTCTCTATCCCCTACAAGGATTTTTAGCTCTGGGGCAGACTGTAGTGATAGGAACTCTCCAGTCTCAGTAGAGATGCAGGCCTAAATATTCTAGGTCCAGAGGTCTGTGTCAGTTCCAGCCAGGGAAAAAAACAAATATACTTTGACCCTTAATTGAAGTTTTACCTTGAAAAGTTTTTGTTGGCTCCTTGAAAAGTTTTTGTTGCATGAAGATCCCCCAATTTCAGGATCTTTTTATTAGCTACCCCTGCTCAGGAACAAGAAAGTTCCCAATTACTGCCCAGCTTGAAGGCTTCTCCTTGTAATGTTTCAAAGAGCTGTTGGTGGAGCTACAGTCTTTTCTCTCATTTCATCCTAGGTGCTTATCTCAGCAATAGAAAATCCCTAGTTGTATTTAAGAGTTACCAATCTTAAGCTATCAAATGTGCTTTAGTCTCATTTTCTTCTAGTGAATTAATCATCTGAGCCCCTGAATGTTGGCATCTGGGAAGCCTGAAAGATCTTCTATCTCATGAATGGAATCAGACTAAAGTTCAAAAAGGATGGCTTGGGGTAAGTAGGTACCTGGTCCCCTGGCTCTTGTCTCTCAGCTCAGCATTTTCCTGATAGCCAGCATTATTAAATGTTGAGAACTTTCTGTTGAAGGAACATGTACATATGTGTTTATCTGTTCAATTAAGATACTTGATTGCAGAACTCAGAAGTTTTTTCATTTCAGGATCAGACCACATTGTATTCAGAAATATTAGGATGAATATTAGTTTATTCACTTTAGTTATTGGGAGTTTTGCTTATCATTTTGTTCTCACCCACCATCTAAACAGTAGTGTTTTTTTTTTTTTTAATGATGCTCTATTTACCGAATAGTGTTACAATGTTTATGAAAAACAGAGGGGTGACATATGAAGTCAATGCTTGAACCATAAAGGCTTCCATTGTGTTGTTACATCCAGGATTATGGAAGGTCCCACGGCTTTGGTATTTGGTTTATAAATTAAGGCTAACTTGAACGAGCAATTTCCAAATCCCATTTGGCACGAGTTCAGGTTGGTTATGTGGAGGCTGTCACTGAGTCCTCAGACCCAAATGGCTGTAGGACATCACGTTGTCCAATCTTTTGCTTAATAATCAGATTTGTGTTCTTACCCAATATTCACTAGGTCATCAGACATCTTCCCCACCCCACAAAAGCTCCCAGTTAAGTTCACAACTTAAATGAGTTTGACTTAGCTCTGCTTTTTAATGTTCTTAAAGGGCAGGCAGTGGAGACAGATCTCTGGAGTTTCACCCTGCCTAATCCTAGCTCAGGGACTCACCATACATACCATCCTCTTCTATTTTTTTTTTTGTTTTTGGGCCACACCCGGTGATGCTCAGGGGTTACTCCTGGCTATTCGCTCAGAAGTCGCTCCTGGCAGGCACAGGGGATCATATGGGGAACCTAGGTTATCTCCAGTGCCACCGCCTTGCCCCCCCTCTTCTCTTTTAGTGAGAGGATGGATGACCATCCTGCTCCATTCCCAGCAGACTGCATCTTCTCTACTTTTCCTTGGGAAATGGCAGGCTCTTAGAAGAAAAGAGCCACCCTCAAAAAAGAAGTATCAGGGTAATTTTTAAAGAGGAAGTCACGAGAAAAGAACCCTGTTGTAGGGGCCGGAGTGGTGGCACAAGTGGTAGGGCATTTGCCTTGCACGCGATGACCTAGGACAGACTGGGGTAAGGACCAGGGTTCGATCCCCCAGCATCCCATGAAGTCCCAAGTCAGGAGCGATTTCTGAGCGCATAGCCAGGAGTATCCCGAGGGTCACTGGGTGTGGTCCCCCAAAATACAAAACAAAATCTTGTTGCATTTCTCTTCCTGGCTTATTCTTACAGATCATAGTATGACCTAATTTGTAAATGTACTTTTTTGTTTTAGGGCCTCACGTGGCATGCTCAGAAATTACTCCTGGCAGGGGCTGGAGAGATAGCATGGAGGCAGGGCGTTTGTCTTGCATGCAGGACGGTGGTCAGAATCCTGGCATTCCATATGGTCCCCCGAGCCTGCCAGGAAAGATTTCAGAGCGTAGAGCCAGGAGTAACCCGAGTGCTGTTGGGTATGACCCCGAAACCCAACCCCCAATAAAAAGAAATTACTCCAGGGCCGGGCAGTGGCACTGGAGGTAAGATGCCTGCGCTAACCTAGGACGGACCACGGTTCGATCCCCCGGTTCCCCATATGATCCCCTGTGCCTGCCAGGAGCGACTTCTGAGCGAATAGCCAGGAGTAACCCCTGAGCGTCACCGGGTGTGGCCCAAAAACCAAAAAAAAAGAAATTACTCCTGGCAATGATGGGGAGATCATATGTGATGCCAAGGATTGAACACCAGCTTGATAATGTGCCAGGCAAATGCCTATTCATTGTCTTATCACTCTGGCCCCAAAACCCATTTTTCTATTAACTTCCTTTACAGAGTTCACCAATCTTCCCAAATTAACTAAAATCTTATGTAATTTTATAAGTAATGCTGATTTAGATGCATGCTCCTTACTGGCTTAGAAAGCTATCGCAGCTTTGTCAACCTTTGTCTCTGGAGGTATCTCAGCCCTATGACTTGCTTCCTTAAAGCTGCTGGAAGGATAAGCAGTGTGGAAGACAGCCTGTTCGTTCAAGGTTTGGAACCAGATTTACCACCAGCACCAAAGCTCTGCCAGAGCCATGACTCAAAGAGCTGGAGCTCATGCTTTATAGACAGCAATCTTGGCATAGACCCCAGCACTGCAGGGTTCTCTGAGTGCACACCAGGAATATCCCATCATTGCTTACCTAGCCTCACACCTGACCAGGTGTAGTGGTGGTCATTCGGGAACCTCTCCCAGTGATTTAGGGGCACCACCTACCTTATTCACATTTTAAAATTAAACAAAATGTAACCTATTCACCCGTGGGTCAATCTGTCTCACCTGAGTCATCAATGCCCTGTCCTGGGAAACAGTGGGTAGGTGCGACTGAACTTGCCCCAGTTGGATCTCTGTTGTTCTAATAAGTTCTAGAACATAAAACTAGGATGACTGTCCAATTATGCAAAGAAAGGATCTGAGGAACTGTAGCCCATGTCGCTCAAGTAGAGATAATGGCCTGTTAATAATAATCTAGTTACCTTTAACAGACAAGCTGAAAGGGGGTCAAGCATTGTTTCTGAGGACCTCATTGCTCTATTTTAATTCTAGAATGATCTCACTGAGGTACTTTAGAATTAAACTGTGCCAAGTGCCAGATTTTCCCCAAGAGCTTCACGTGGCTGGGGTGGGGGGGTGGGGTGAAGCAGTGCTGACTTGATAAAATGGGTTAGGGTCCAAGCCAACAACATAACCACTCAAAGTCCAGGTGAGGGATCAGTAAATGCAATATGCCTGGATGGCAGGCCCTGAGCACAGTCCTCCGGTAGACATTAACTTATTAAATCGACCCTGATTGCAAATATAAACTTTGCCCCCATCTCACCTGGCAACCATAAAAGAGGTGGATTTCTGTCTATAAAAGACAATGGGAACAGCCCCCTGACTTTCAGGTTCCAACATCTCCTCTGTCAAGATGTGGTTCCTCAAACTCTTTGCAGTGCTCATGCTCTGCCTATTGCTCCTGGACCAGGTAAGGACACTTGTGTATTGGCACATAGGCATGGAGTGAGGTGGATTTGCAAAACAGACTCAGGCCAGAAGAATGACTCTTGCTCTGCCTGAGACAACAGCATTCTAGAGGACAGTATTTTTTTTTTTTTTTGGTTTTTGGGCCACACCCGGTGATGCTCAGGGGTTACTCCTGGCTATTTGCTCAGAAGTCGCTCCTGGCAGGCACGGGGGACCATATGGGGAACCGGGGAATCGAACCGTGGTCCGCAGGCAAGGCAGGCACCTTACCTGCAGCGCCACCGCCCGGCCCCATGGACAGTATTTTTTCAAGGTACATAACAGGGTGCCAGTTGTGCCATGCCTCAAGGTGAATGCCTTTGCCTTACAGGTCCATGGCTCCCCAGTACCAGAACTGAGTGCCTCAAAGATAAGGCTTCGGAGAATGACCCCATTCTGGAGAGGGGTTTCCCTCAGACCCATTGGAGCTGCCTGCCGAGACGATTCTGAATGCATCACCAGACTATGCAGGTACATACCAAATGGGGAGCAGGGCTGGGAGAGACTAGGAAAACAGGGCAGTGAAGCCAGCATATGGCACAGCCCTAAAAATAAAGTGGATCTGATGGACTATTCAGTTGAGGTGAGGTCTTCAAGGTAATAAAGCTGGCTCTGACACTGCTAGGCGTGTCTTAAACACCACCTTTCCCACTCTTCTAGAAAAAGACGCTGCTCCCTGAGTGTGGCCCAGGAATGATGGACATCCCAAGAAGAGTGAAGAGTGCTCATATGCAACAATGCTCCGTTCTAAGGAATATTGATTAACCATTCTGGTTGAGAACAGATGAAGCCATCTTGTGTTTTTAATATTTAAAAACAGATGTATGCCTTAAGTTGGTCTCCGTTTCTTCTTAGTATGTTGATATGTAGATAAGCTTATCTAAACTTGTCAATTCAGAGTTTATTTTTTTATGTATTCTATTAAAAGTCTCAAATAGAAACTTTGTTAGTCTGGAACTGAAGCTTTGAAGGGGGAGGAGGATTCATTCTGTATAGTATAAAAAAGGGGTGGGGGGAAATACTGCCTAAAAATAATTGAACTTCCAAATTGAGAAAGTGAAGTGAGTGACATTTATATGGGGGTTACAGGGGAGACACACTGGCAATGCTGGGGAAAACTGGCAGTGCTGGAGACTAAACCCAAATGTCCCACATGCAAAGTATGTGTTCCAACTTGAAAGCAATGATGGCTCAGGGGTCAAGGCTCAGACCTCACCGTGCACAAAGACCAGAATTCAATCCCTGGCACTATATGCCTACCCCAGCATCACCAGATGTGGCCCTTAGCACTGAACTGCCTAGCCTGGTTGATACCAGATGGATAGACATGGCCTTGGGCCCTCTTTATCACTATCTGGAAGAATCCCTTTTCCCCAATACACACAGGAAAACCGAATCAAGACAAACAAACCAAAATATCCAACAATGTTCAATCCACTGAGGGAAAAAAAGAGAGACATCAATTGGGCAGGGCAAAATCAATTTTGATCTATGTAAAAGGTCTCAATTTCAGAATTCTGTAACAAGAAAATGAGATCTGAATTGTGAGAATAAACTTTAAGAGAAGCAGTATATCCCCAAATCCAAATTACGATATGAAAAGGGCAAGAGATGAAAAAATGTAGAGAGCACAGTGGTTATACATTTTAATACAGAAAATCTATTTGATATTTATTAAACTTAGTTTTTCCAGCTATGGTTTGGCATTATACAAAGCATCTTAATGACACAGTAAAGTTAAAAAGATCTTTACAAATTGAAATGTGATACCCTTGTCTCCAAATATTTTAATTGCCATAAATTTGTTTAAAAATACACATTAAACGCATGTTTGACACTCTAAACTTTCTATAGTCTCAATACCACAAAATACATATAATATACTATACAGATGTGGAAAAATCTAGTTAGTATATAATATTTTGCTTACCATTAACAGCTTTATTATGTGAAATGCACATACTGACTTAGAAATCCTAGCTTTTGAGCCCCAAAGTACCTCTGAAATTTTAATGTATTGCAACAAATAAAAATCACAGTATATAATTAAAATTTTGGTTGAAAAATGTCAGATGCCCAAATATTTTGGATAAAAGAAATGTAAAACAAAGATTTGGATCATGTACAAAATAAAGGCATCTTATTAGACACTAACAGTAAGTACCTTTCTGCAGAACCAACAAGGCTTTTTATCAGCGTCATTACCTCCTCTCCAAAACTCTCCCCAAATAGTAAACCATTATTCAAATAATTTTAAAATTCAAATAAAATGATTTTAATAAATATATAAGCATTTCCATCCTCCATATACAAAACTGTATATTAAACCATTCGAAGGGGAGGTTTGATAGAAATTTTCATAACTGTGCTTACCGATGCCAAATCTGGACCTCAAAAATGGTGCCTTTACCAATGAGGCCAGATCTGTTGGTAAGCCCCGCTCACCCCACCCCACCCAGCCCTTACCTACCCCAGAGTACTGTTGAATGCTCAAACCAATGATTTGCCAGGAGAGTGCATAAAGGTGTAAAATGTGGACACTTCTTGAACAGAAACAACAAGCTCAATAATATGGATATCATGGCATTGATTTGAAAGGCAGCATTTCCAAATAGGTATTGTCCAGAGAGGAACATAGCAGGTAGAAAATTCCAGTGGTTAAATGCTGAAAGGAAACCCCATGTGGAAGCAGTAAGAGATAAAACTGAACATTTCTAGAATTTCTGAGTGGAAGCATTTTCTTTCCGTGCTTGTTTAGTTGTTTGTTTTTTGAATTAAAGAACGACAATTTATACTTGGCTGAGCAATGGTGACAAAGAGAGGTCAATGATGCTCACATTCTTGAAAGTCAATTGCACTGAATGATAATTTAGGGTATTATTAAAAGATCATATGATACTTGGTTCAAACAAAACTCTAATGTCTTATTCTGTGATCAAATTCCACTTTAAAAAAAGTTGATAGATTTCTTCGTATATAAAAGTTTATATGTTTCCTTTTCTGGAGGCAGTAAGTTCTTTTTAATTAACATGGTTTTCATTTGAAAAGAATCAGCACCCACTTAATACCTTATTTTCTGTTCATTGTAGGCTTAGTTTTGTTCAGGTCTAGAAGTCTAAACTGAATTTCTCCATTACTTAGTTTGTGATCAATTTGGCCTCTGTCACTACATCTTCTGGTCATTCAATACTTTAACTCTTCTATTACCGAACAGCAACCTTAGATGTGCATCTGGAAGGAAGTATGCCTCTCCAACAGGGTAATACATGAAACTGAAATGAAATAAACTGAACTCGAAATGACTTATAGGAATCTATATGGATTTGAAATGCTTTGCTTCCCAATTTAGTCTCTTTTTGGTTTTGTTTTAAAGAACGATCACAATGCCTAATACACCTTTCTCAGAGAGGGTCCAGGGACCCAGAGGCAAACTCCCACAATTCAAAATACACGAGGCCATTTTCAATTAGCAACTGGAAATATTAAAATCCTTCCCACCCTGTAAGAGCCCTATAACACTACAGAAGGGGCTCGAATATATTTTAAAAGTTAATTTTCTACAAATCATAGGAATTAAGCTTTAACAATCTAAAAGGAATACACATTGCACCCCCTGAACATGAATATTCAAGGTGTCAACAAGAAAGTGTCTTAGATCAATTTAATAAATAATGTGGAAATTGTTGCACTAAGCTAAAATACTAAACACACATTTGACAAACTAATTTCATGTTTTCATACATACATACATACATATATATAAAGTGTGTGTGTGTACATAATTTTAAAATCCGAAGTTGCATACCTCACACCTAGAAGGGTGCACGCTGTAACTCTCTCCTCTATACAACTAGGAATCCTTGACTACAGCGACCACAGGCTGCTTGCTTACTGGCTGCTGAGAGACTGCAGAGAGCACTGTGGTCTCCATAGCAAAAACTGTCATTTAGAATAGGGGCCTTTTGTAGGCTCTTGCTTTACAACATGAATTCGTTTATTTAATAAAGGTAACTTCTCAAAGTTTCTATCATTAAATACAAAATGATGCTTACTGATCTAGCTGAATAAACCCTTCTTTAATGAAAAGAAACGATTTAAGAAACACAACAACAGTGACTGTAATAAAGCTACAAATGTGTCATTCAAAGTGCAGCCCAGATGCCTATGGATTCATCCGTGCAAAAGCTCCCCAGAGCACAGGTGTGTGTGGACACATGCACACATTACTTTAAAATGCTTTTATGCTGGAGAATTAAATTAGTGATGATCAACCTTCTCCACTCCGCAGCAATGTTAGCTGTAAATTTATCTGACATACTCACTACTTTAATTAAAGTCAGTTCTTGGCTGCTTGCCCAGAAAAAGGTAGCACTAGGGCAAGAAATGGACCAATGATCCCTGGCCTAAATGCACCTGGGATTGCCTGTGGAAAACTTGTATCATCTGGAGGGGAAGGCCCCTGCCATCTGAACATGATAACTTCACCCACAGCAATCAGGTTGCTGGTTGCCTGTAGAGTCCAATGGTATGGGCTGCTGCCTCCTGGCATACAGGTGTGATTTTAAAGAGCAGTCAACAGAGTAATTTTTAAAACAGTTGCTATTTCTAAAATCAACTATATATTGAGCACAAATTTCAGAGAGTTTTTAGCCACTTGTCAAATTCAGTTTCAAATGGTTAAGAGAACACTGAAGACACCTACTGAGGAAGGCGGAATGGTGATCTGTAAAAGAGTCCAAAGTAGGTGCTGGAGCTGAGGAAGACACACACAGACTTCTGAGCAAAGGACACAGAAAAGAGGGAGTGATATTTCCATAGTCTATTTCACTGAAAAACCAATTATTTAGGATAGGATTTTTATCCTTGGCCTATCACCATCTGGTGGGAAAAGCTCCCCCACGATTAAAACTTGAATTTTTTTTTCCCTAAGAATTAACACAGATACATATAGAGATAGATAGTCTTAGAGCAGCACCATAAAACATGCAGGAAGTTCTGCTTCAACAAAATTATCAGTGTGATCCCAGAAATGCTCCTGCTGTCTTCCAGACACACAAGCCCCCCTGGCTGCTGTGGCTGAAAGCCTAAAAGCTCAGAGGATACTTTATCCATTTCTAAGTCATCACTGCAAATTAAAGTCAGAGGAATCAGACAAAGAGAGGACGGAGATCTGTGATTAACCGTGGCACATTTATTACCACAATCACTGAGAAGTTGTCCTCTTAAGGAAAACTGTTCCTAAAACACACCATGACTGTTAAAAAGATCAGAGGCAATTATCTCCAAGGGTTCTCCAACGAGTTCACAAACTCAACAAAAAAATTTTTTTTGGATTTTAATCATCAATGATATGCAAAAACAACTTGAGGTATGAAATCGTGAAGAGGCTCTAGAAACTTGAGGCCACGGGACAATGAAAGTTCACTAGCTTAAGAAATAAGTGTACAAGTTTCAAAGACAGAGGATTCACTGCACCACTGGGCTTGGAGATCTTCTCTCCTCCTTTCCCATTTCAAGCATTAGCAATTTTTAAAAATAGCAGGGCAATCCTTATTTTTGTTCAGATGGATTCTTGAAATAGGGAGAAGGACATGCTATCTTTTTTGAACAGCAGTACCCAACAGGTTAGGCTAAGTCGTGTAATAGTCTTAGTTTTTCTGAAAGGATTCCGTTTTATGTGACCCTAAATTAAGATTTCGAAGAAAAGAGAATGTAAAATATTACTACAGAAGACCAACCATATGGGCAATCCGGTCCTAGTGTAAAACTTCATCTGTAAACAATCCACAGTCCTCATTTCAAGGTAAGATTTAAGGCACACCAGACATGATAGGGGCTTTAAAACAAAACAAAACTACAGACAGGGTACATTGCTCACCTGTGACTCCTATATGCATCTTACAGGGAAAGGTCCTTAGAGAAACAACTCTTACAGAGCTGGCTCCTTAGCACACTACTCCTGCTCCCCTCCCCTTCCCAAAAAGCTGACAATGAACCCAATTAAATGCTTTCCTAATCTGAATTTTCTGATCCCATCAGAAACATACATTATTGAGGGCCTTTATAATACAAAGAATAAATAGAAGACAGGTTAAGAAGAAGAAGAAATTATCTGCCAGGCATTTAAACTGTAAACGGTAGAGCAAAGAGCACACACAACCAAAGCTCCAGTCATTCCTACGTCACTGCATGTTCTTAAGAGAGCATCACAATATAGTGTGTGGGAAGGAAATGCTGAAGAGAGATTTTACCCTTCAAACATCAGCAGTGAGACACAGGCAACCCTCAGACTAGCTTATCCTTTGTTTAACAATAATGTTCTGTTTCAAGTGATCAGCAACAAAAAAAGAACACATGGTCTTAATATAATCCATAAAGTTCAAGATTGTCCTTTTATAAAATCCTTCATACAATATGCTTCTCTCCAAGAAAGTTTGCCTGCCCTCTTAAGTAATGCATTAAATGCAAGCTATAGTCACCTTGTGATTGCTATAGTGTTATTAACACATTCACAGTTTTTGAAATAATGCATACCAAATTAGACATGTAGAATGCCATCTTCTCATTTTAAGTGATTTTATGTAGAATACCCTTAATACTAAATAAAAATTCTGCAATAATAAAACTGTAGTTAAGATTTGAAATAACATCAGGTAGTAGGTATAGAAAGAATATGTCCATACTTTAGATGAACCAACTCTTACTCTTAGAAGAGCTACCATAAAAGATATCAGGTAACAAAGCTCCCAACGTATATAAATAAAAATGTCAAAATAAAACTTATGCTAAATATTTAACAGTGTAAATTTATAAGCAGAAAAACACTCAGTTTTAAACTATTCCCAAACCGGGAACTTTAAAATTAAAATAAATTAAATTTCAATTAGTCATGAATTGCAACTGGAATTTCACTTATTATAGATCACTGAAACCATCTGATTGATGTGCTGTATATTTTTAAATATTTAAATAAATTTTCATACTAGGGAATATTGAAGGGGTCAACTGACATGATGGCTCTGGGTTTTAAAAAATAACAATGCATGAATCAGGGAGGAGAAAACCATTCCTCATTCTTAGTGTTGACTAGGTGGCGTGTTATGGCAGTTTTCCTTCGTGATGTGACACAGTGTTGTGGAGAAAATCAGAGGCAACGAGAATGTGTTGAGTTCAAGATATCAATTTGGCATCCTGGCGAAGCCAGTGTAGTCCCTGCCGGGTATAGCGAATTAGGTCTGTCATGATGCTTGCATTAAAGACGAGAGGGCCCATTACTTTATCCAGTTCAGCAAAGAATTCTAGAAAACCAAAAACATTCATTAAATGAGGCACACTCTTCTAAATCACAACTTTAAAATTTTTACTCGACTGTAAAATAGTATTAATAAATTAAAAACAAAAACAAAACTCCCCATCTATAAGTAAACTAAACTTTACATAAACTCCATGTTTTAGAACAAACCACCAATGTATTTTCCCCCTAAGTCACTATTTTAAGCAAAATAATATGGTCAGAAAATAAGTATTACCTTCGGATATAAGCAGAATTTTGATTACTGAAAATTAGTAACTGTACTTTATTATATAAGAAATATTAAGAGACCTATGTTCACACACACAAAAAAACAATTGGGAGGGGGAGCTTGGGCCACATTTGGCAGTGCTCAAGCGTTACTCCAGGCTCTGCACTCAGAAATCACTACTGGCAGGCTCGGAGGACCATATAGGATGCTGTAGATCGAACGTGGGTCAGCCTCAGGCAAGGCAAAGGCCCTACCCACTGTGCTGTTGCTCTGGCCCCACAAAACATTTTTTGAGTATTGTTTCTATACAGAAGCAAGTAGTACACACAAGAACAATGCTCTGTGCATTTTTTTCTATAAAAGTAACTTATTGGGGAAGAGTTAGATTAGCTTTAAGAGCTTTCCACTATAACTGTTTAATTGTGGGGAGGGGGTCATAACCAGCAGTGCTCAGGTCTCACTCTTGGCTTTGCATTAGTGACCACTCACTCCTGGTAGGCTTGGAGGACTAAATGGGGTATTGGAGAATGAACTAGGGTTGACTGCATACAAGGCAAATATCCTACCTCCTGTACTATCACTCTGACCACATAATCTAATTAGATAACTTAAATTCTATGTTTCTTGAGTCATTTAAATATGTAAGACAGGGGTCCGGAGAGATAGCACAGCAGCGTTTGCTTTGCAAGCAGCCGATACAGGACCAAAGGTGATTGGTTCAAATTTCGGTGTCCCATCTGGTCCCCCGTGCCTGCCAGGAGCTATTTCTGAGCAGACAGCCAGGAGTAACCCCTGAGCACTGCTGGGTGTGGCCCAAAAACCAAAAAAAAAAAAAAAAGTAAGACAGGAAAATGAAAGAATCCTTCCAGTTCCTTACAATGTGAACAAATCCAGGTTGAATTTTATGTGGAGGAGGTGATGATAATACACTATTTGGTCTCATTGTCATTTGGGATGACAGAGAAATGTAGGATTCAGTGAGAAAAAATTTTAGATATGTATAAGAAATCTAGTGGTCATACTGGCCTTAAAGATCTTTTTTTTTTTTTTTTTTTGTGGTTTTTGGGTCACACCCGGCAGTGCTCAGGGGTTACTCCTGGCTCCATGCTCAGAAATTGCTCCTGGCAGGCACGGAGGACCATATGGGGCACCGGGATTCGAACCAATGACCTTTTGCATGAAAGGCAAATGCGTTACCTCCATGCTATCTCCCGGGCCCCCCTTAAAGATCTTTTATTTATTTATTTATTTATTTATTTTGGTTTTTGGGCCACACCCGGTGACACTCAGGGGTTACTCCTGGCTATATGCTCAGAAATAGCTCCAGGCAGGCATGGGGGACCATATGGGACACCGGGATTTGAACCAACCACCTTTGGTCCTGGATTGGCTGCTTGCAAGGCAAACGCTGCTGTGCTATCTCTCCTGGCTTGGGGGACCATATGGGAAACCGGGGAATCAAACCGTGGTCCGTCCTAGGCTAGCGAAGGCAAGGCAGGCAATCTTACCTCCAGTGCCACCACCCGGCCCCAAGGTCTTAAAGATCTTAATCGATACAAATAAAGCAAAAAGCTCAGCTCTCCCAGCACCCGGCCAGGTGGGGGTGGGGAGCGGCCAGGCAAAATAAATAAATAAATAAATCAAAAAGCAAACAAACAGTGGAGAAAATAAGGTGTTTCCTAATAGATTTCCAAGTAATGTATCACTAGAAATGTCAAAGCAGAAAAATTCCTAGAGGCTGGAGTGATAGCACAGTGAGTAGAGGGCATTTGCCTTGCATGCTGCCGACCGGAGTTCAATCCCCGGCATCCCATATGGTCCCAAGCCTGGAGTAACTTCTGAGCAGAGCCAAGAGTAAACCCTGAATGATGCCAGGTATGGCACAAAAATAACAAAATAACAAAGAAAAAAAAAAATTCTGATAGAATGCCAGAGACTGAATACACATTGGCTGTGTGAAAGAAAGGTAAGCGCCTTACCCATTCACAGTACTATCTCTCCTGTCCCTAAATTTTTTCTTTAAAAAGGACATTTTGTTTTTTCATTTTTGGAGATAACTAATAGTGTCTGGGATTCATTCAGGAATTATTCCTGCTGGCTTAGGGTACCATAAGGGGTCCCAAGGATTAAACCTGGATTCGATGAGTACAAAGACAAATGCCCTACCTGCTGTACAATTGCTCTGACCCCTAAAATATATTTTAAGTTTTTTTTATATATATAAAGACTAATAAAAATTATTTTTAGTTTGTGTCATCAGTATAATAAAATTGTCTACACAAAGACAGTAGATTTAGGATGATACTAAGCAAAAGATCAGCAAACTATTTTTTTTTGTGTGTGTGTGTGGTTTTTGGGTCACACCCAGCAATGCTCAGGGGTTACTCCTGGCTCCATGCTCAGAAATTGCTCCTGGCAGGCACGGGGGACCATATGGGGCACCGGGATTCGAACCGATGACCTTTTGCATGAAAGGCAAATGCCTTACCTCCATGCTATCTCCCGGGCCCCTCAGCACAACCAGCAGCGCTCAGGGGTTACTCCTGACTGCGTTCAGAAATCATTCCTCACAAGCTCGGGGAACCCTATAGGATGCCGGGGATTAAATCCAGGTCCATCCCGGGTTGTTTGCATGCAAGGTAAATGCCCTACCGCTATGCCCCTATTATTAATTCTAGACTATATAATAAACTAAATGCAGAACTGATATTTATTTAGCCAGGTCACAGAAGCACCTTTTAACAAGTTCATTACTCAACCAGTTATTTCAGCAATCTACTCACCTTTTTGCTCTTTGGAAAGTTGTTCAGCTTGGTCCCAAATTTCAATGGCATAGAGGAAGTTGGAAGTAACCTGAACATAGCTGGCTGCCATATGGTGGATCCTCTGTGGAATAGTCACTGAAGAACTGCTTGCTGAAGCACTACTGGCCCCAGAAGAATAATTTCCTGAATTGCCTGGTGACAGCTTTGGAGAGACAGGGGAAGGCATCCCAACAGCTTTGCTATTCATAGAGAAACAGAAAGAATTATCATTACATAGGAAAAAGTAAAGAAATTAATAAGCATCTAACTACTCTGTAAATGAAGACTTTATTTTATTTGTTTATTTATTTGTTTGTTGGTTGGTTTGGTTTGGTTTTTGGGTCACACCCGGTAGCGCTCAGAGGTTGCTCCTGGCTCTCTGCTCAGAAATCACTCCTGGCAGGCTTGGGGGACCATATGGAATGCTGGGATTCAAACCACCTTCCTTCTGCATGCAAGGCAAATGTCCTACATCCATGCTATCTCTCTGGCCCCTTTAATATTTATTTTTGACATTTTTCTTGTATTTATTTAGCTGATTTCTATTCACCTTTGGATTGGAGGTTTATAGAAATATACAATAGAAAATTAGCAAATTCATTAAGCCTGACATTTCTACATTTCTCTTTCACAAAAGTACCCAATAAAGGGGCCGGGCGGTGGCGCTGGAGGTAAGGTGCCTGCCTTACCACGCTAGCCTTGGCTGGACCGCGGTTCGATCCCCCGTGCCCCATATGGTCCCCCAGGCCAGGGGCGATTTCTGAGCACATAGCCAGGAGTAACCCCTGAGTGTCACTGGGTGTGGCCCAAAAACCAAAAAAAAAAAAAAAAAGTACCCAATAATTCAATAAATTAGCAAATTTATTTTAAAATAGATGTTTTCAGGGGGCCACAGCGGTGGCATAAGGGGTAAGGTGTCAGTCTTGTCCTTGCTAGTCTTAAGACGGACCACGGTTCAATCCCCTGGCATCCCATACAGTCCCCCAACCCAGGAGAGATTTCTGAGCGAATAGCCAGGAGTAACCCCTTCGTGTCACTGGGTGTGGCCGAAAAACCAAAATAAATAAATAAATAAAAATATAATAGATGTTCTCAGAAAAGTATTTTTCTTCATAATACTTATTTAGCTCACTGACTGCAAAAGTGAGTGAATTAGAATCTTTTCTAGACTGTCTTAATGAGCAGCGACTATTTTTACACAAAAAGTAACTTGTCACATATAATATTTTATGGAATAAAATAAATTTACCTTCCTAAGCCAGGTGACGGTGCTTGAGAATTATTGTAAGAATTCTGTGGAGGACGTAAATGTAAATACCATTATTAAATAGTTTAAAAAAAAAAAGAAAGAAAGAAAGAAAAAAAAGAAAAACATTCACTAATTCTGAAGCACTACTTTAAAATAAAATGGTATTGTTATGAAAAACATAGACATCCTATGTTTGAAACTACAATAACAATTTAAGCAAAGATAGGAACGAAATAGACACTTTTAAAAAACATTAGACTTTATGATAAAATGTGCTACCATAGATGGTAATGTAGATTCTACAATTAAATACACTATACTTAGAAACTTTCCAGGAAAACTCATATACTTAAATGTTCCCACAAGGGGAGCTCTTCCCCTCCCCTGTGGCAGCAGGTAAAATTGTCTTCTAGGAAATGAACTCTGTTCTTTGCACACTTACCTTCAGGTGTTCTGTCAGTGTCTTGGAGTACCTCAAAGCATTTTCCTTCTTCAGTTTGAATAGCCTCAGGTATAACAAAGACTGACATCGAAGGCTGGCCAACAGAAAAAGCAGCTTATTTACCACAATGGTAGACTGCCTATACTGCACAAATATCTTTTTTGTACCATGCAAGGGATTAGGCAGACTGGCTCATGTGAGCGGACCATGGAAGTAAGGTCAACATCACTAACCCTTAGCCAAAACCACAGGAGTTTCTTTTATTATGATATACACATTATATACATTTGTATATACCAAATGTATGGTGTACATTTGGAAATAAGAAAGCTATGATGAGCCAACAATGAAAAATTTGCTGACATGGAAAAAAAATCAAAACCGTTTTTCTCAGGATACCAACATCATTAAAAAAGATATGTATTAAAAGGAAAAAAAGACACTTAGAAGTACGGTCTCTAGGTCAAATTATGAAGAATCGAAAATTTTTAACTGGGAGGTTGGAGCATAGCATAGAGAATAGGATGTTTTCTTTCCACATGGAGGACACAGGTTCGATCCCTGGCATCCCACATGGTCACCCTACGCCTGACATGAGTAGAGATAACCCTAAGTGCCGCTGGATGTGCCCCCCCCAATTTAATTGGCAAACTCAACTATGAATATTATGGCTCTGATGAAACATGAGTCATAGTGGTTTTATGTGATCCTAACTATTTACCTCTCCCATTGCTGTCTTCTCACTGGTGTATTTTGTTTTTGTTTTTGGGTTCTGAGCTTAGAAATTGATTCTGGCAGGATTGGGGGACCATATAGGATACAGAGATCAAACTCAGGCCTTTCCTGGGTGGGCCACGTGCAAGGCCCTACCTCTGTGCTAGCACTCCAGCCCTTACTGGTATTATTTTCAATTCTTAAAAGTTTTCAGCTTTATTCCACTAACCAACACTTGTATATATATGTTCACTTTACCTGAAGACAACCTCCCTACTATCTACTCTAAAATTATACACACCTTTCAATCCTTTCAATTTATAGTTAGTTCATGTATGTTTAGGATTACTTTAATGCTTGTCTCCTCACACTAAACTAGAAGAAAAAAACTTTTTGAGTTACCCAGCTATATACAGGGTTCTCTTAACTTTGTGCTAAGGACCATTCCTAGCAGAGTCCAGGAACCATATGATATGCTGAGGATTAAACTCAGATAGGATGCATGCAATGCAAGTACCTTATCTCTCCAATCACAACCTTGGAACTTTTATCTACAGTTACATTCCGAGTTGTTAAATACAGGTTTGGGGCTGGAGAGATAGTATAAGGAGTAAGGCACTTGCCTTGCATGTGGTCAATCTGGTTTAATAACTGGCATACCAGATAGTGCCATGAATAAGCTTTGAGCATCACTCAAAATCAAAAAACAAAAAAGACACACAGAGGAGAATTTAATATAAATAACAAATAACCTGATAATATCTCCCATTATCAAACAAACAGACCACCTTGTTTATTCTGAGCAAGTGTAACATGTGTTCCCTAAGAAAAGGTATATAAGTGAATGAAGAAAGAGAACAGTGAAAGAAGGGCCTCCCTAAGTAGCTTATACTTAAAAACATAAAATCTCTAACACCGGTCCCACTTCATCAAAAAACTCTGGTCAATTGACCAGAGAGGAAGGAATGAGAAACTAACAACTAAAAGGAATTGAGTCATTTATTTTATTTATCTGGAGCGAGAACTTGGCAAGGAAGGCTGGAGTGTACGCTTTCTATGTGACACCGGAATTTGATTCCCAGGCCATGTGGCACCCAAGTACCAGTGTCTAACTTCCAAAATACAAGAATGAATTTCAGAATAACAAGACATTATAGAACTGCCTATTTAAGAGTAGGAGCTTGTCAAGAATCAGAGGTCAGTACACACACTTACCAAAGTACTGTAAGTCTTTTATCTGCAGCTGTAGCATCTGGTGCCAAATAACTCTTTAGTTTCATAGTGTATCTGTGAGTTAAAATAACAAATAATATGTAGTTATGTAGTCTTGATCTATGACTCCTTCAGTCTTTACAACATTAGATTCTAACCCATATAAGGCAAAAGATAGCCATTTACACTTAAGTATTATCGACCTTTATGTTTTAGGGCCAAACCTGGCAGGGTCAAAGACATCATGCAATGACAAGCATACATAGAACCCTGAGCTGCGACAAAGCATGCCCATTAAAATCTCTCTCTCTGGCCATTAGGAGTGCCATGAATGAAGGAAGTCTCTATTGAAAAAAAGAAAAATGGCCAGAGAGAGAGATTTTAATGGACCTGCTTTGTAGCAGCCCAGGCTTCTATGCCTGTCATTGCATGATGTCTACTGTCAGGGTCATGCTGATCTGATGAGAGCTAAGGTCAGGAAGCACTGGGTGTCTAGTCCTCCTAATCGATGGTCAAAAGAAACCAAGTATCCTCTTCAGCTTTATTGCAGACATTGGTGTGTGCAGCGTGGCAGAAGCATCATTTAATGACAGTCCTGTCAGCAAGACTGCATCTATGACAATGGTTCCAAAAGGCAAAGCCATATAGTCGAAGAGTATAGCAAGCTTTATAATCTAGGTTTGCATAATTATACTGTGACATGTACAATGACACTGTCTATGCTTTTTTCAGAATGCATCCCTAGCAAGTGACAAGATAATATTGCTCAATCATGTGGCAAGTTTTTCCACTTACTTGATGAGATCAGCTGTCTCTGAATACATAGGGAATGGGGATTTGGACTCCTGAGCATTTTTCTCTAACGCATTCCCACATTCTATGAAAGATACCACAGCATCAAGATAGTATACAGCTTTTTCAAATCTATCAGACTGAAAAAAGAAAAATAAAGGTGATGAGCGGCCACAAGGTGTGAACAAACAAAAAATAAATATTAGATTAACCTGATTAAATACATGCTATACTTTTACATACCAGTGCATCGGCATTATGCTTTAGCTTTTTCGCTTCTTGTAAATAATGGTCTGCTGAATAATTTCTGCAATGTAAATTTTCATTGTCAATGAAATGGTAAATATTTTTTAATTAAAAATAATTTAGGCAATGTGGTTTACAATATTGTTAATGGTGGGTTTATAGGCGTAACTCATTCCAGCACCATACTTCCACCAGAGAAAATGGCAAATATTGCCATAAAAGTCATTTAACTCTCTAGCATTTTTAGGTTTCCATAGTCTCAAGTACAGAAAATAAGTTACTGCTAATCATTCACTTAAGTAAATTAGCATGTAAATCATTTTGGTCAAGAGATGGCAAAATTTAGTTGTTTTTTGTTTTGTTTTGTTTTTAGTTTTTGGGCCACATCCAGCAGCACTCAGGAGTTGTTCCTGTCTCTGCCCTCAGAAGTCGCTCCTGGCATATGGAGGGATCATATAGGATGCCGGACGGAGTTTGAACCCAAGATGGCTGCATGTAAGGCAAATGCCCTACCACTGTACTATCACTCTGGCCCCAGATGGCAATATTTAGGAAAACAGAAAGCCAAGTTCCTTATTATTACTACTCAAACTGTATAAAAGATTAGAGAAGATTAAATAGAGATGGGAAAAGTAAACTTTTATCAGTAATAGAGGAAGAACCAATCATGCTCTGACTGATTTAACCTATTTTAAACAGTGATAGATGGTTTTACTGAAAGGCATTCATAGCCCCCTTCAAGTCAGAGTGATGTTAAAGGAGAAGTATTTGAATTAGTGGATATCTTCCAAATTAGAACCGGATATTACATGAATCTTAAGACAAGCATACATTTTTCTGATGACTAACATAGTAATTAAAGCTTTTCTTAAAAATTCTTTCATCTTGTTTTACTTTGTCTTCATAGCTCTTACAAGTTGACAAAGTAGGGGGGCCGGGTGGTGGCGCTGGAGGTAAGGTGCCTGTCTTGCCTGCGCTAGCCTTGGACGGACCACGGTTCAATCCCCCGGCTCCCATATGGTCCCCCAAGCCAGGAGCGACCTCTGAGCGCATAGCCAGGAGTGACCCCTGAGCGTCACTGGGTGTGGCCCAAAAACCCAAAACAAACAAAGAAACAAACAAACAAACAAAAGTTCACAAAGTATATTTATTTATTTGCATGTCTTCTTCTAAACCAGGTGTCCTCAAACTTTTTAAACAGGGGCCCAGTTCACTGTCCCTCAGACCATTGGAGGGCCAGGCTATAGTAAAAACAAAAATTACGAACAAATTCCCAAGCACACTGCATACATCTTATTTTGATGTGAAGAAACAAAACAGTAACAAATACAATATGTGGCCTAAGGGCCGTAGTCTGAGGACCACTGTTCTAAACCACACACTTTGTGAGGCAAGGATTTGATCTTTACTTTTCTGAGGTGACATAATTTATAATAATACTATTAATGGTAGTTTCATGATATGTCATTTCAACGCCATTCCCACACTTAGACTGCTTAATTCCCTCCATCAGTGTACTATGGAACTCTCCCAGTCACCATTCACTCCCTTATCTGCAATGTTGCATATGCTCAATTCTACAGACTATCCAGTTCTGAAACCTTTGGATATTTGTTGTTTCCCTTACTGTGGTGGGTTTTTTCGTTTGTTTATTTTTAATTTTTTGTTTTTGGGGCCACCAACAGGTGGTACTCAGACTGACTCTTGGCTCTGTGCTCAGGGCTCACTCCTGAAAGACTTGGGGGGACTAGATGAAGTGCTGGGGATCGAATGAGGTTGATCATGTGCAAGACAAATACCCTATCTGCTGTACTATCGCTCCAGTCCCATCTACTGAGTTTTAAAGAAAGTTGCTTCAGTGCCTATAGGACCAATATCTTAAATGCTATAAAAAAAAAAAACTACAACAAAACATATTTATTTTACCTGTCATCAAAGGCAAGCTTTGTTCGCCGAGGCTTAGAAGCTTCAGAAGTTGGTGTAGATGGAGGGCAGCTTGAGGAGCTATTTGAAGTCTTTTCCTGGGCAAGAAAAAAAGAATGCTCATATATCAATATTTGATCATGTAGAATAAAAATTTTTGAGCCACACCTGATGATGCTTAAAGGTTTCTCCTGATTCTGTACTCAGGAATTACTCCAGGCAGTGCTCGAGGGACCATATGGGATGCTTGGATCAAACCTGGTTTGGCCACATGTTAGCTAAGCACCTTACTGACTTATAATATATCTCTCCAGCCACTAATTTGAAATTTTTGAGGTGATTAAAATAAAAAGAAAAGTATTTCTTATATTACTTGGGAGGAGATATAAAATTCCTGAAGTGTAATTTCAGAATGCAAACATTTGTTTACAGAGCAAGTCCAAAAATGCATTCTAATATAAATGATCTAGCCACCTATCATTATTATTATTATTATTTTGGTTTTTGGGCCACACCCGGTGGTACTCAAGGGTTACTCCTGGCTGTCTGCTCAGAAATAGCTCCTGGCAGGCATGGGGGACCATATGGGACACCGGGATTCAAACCAACCACCTTTGGTCCTGGATCAGCTGCTTGCAAGGCAAACGCCGCTGTGCTATCTCTCTGGGCCCGCCACCTGTTATTTTAAACAATTTTTCTTTTTTTTTCTTTTTCTTTTTTTTTTTTTTTGGTTTTTGGGCCACACCTGGTGATGCTCAGGGGTTACTCCTGGCTATTCGCTCAGAAGTCACTCCTGCAGGCACGGGGGACCATATGGGGATGGGGAATCTGGGGATCGAATCGCAGTCCGTCATAGGTTAGCACAAGGCAAGGCAGGCACCTTATCTCCAGCGCCACCGCCTGGCCCCTATTTTAAACAATTTTTATTGTAGTGTTTTAGGCCACACTAGTGGTACTTAAGGGGTTACTCCTGGCTCAGGGATCATTCCTGACAGGAGCTCCAAAAACATACAAAGCCCAATGCCATCTTTGCCACCTCCACCCCGCCCTAGGCAAGTACCACAAACACTGTATGTGCAATCTTTAGTCATCACAAGAAGAAAGAAGAAGAAAAATGAATAGAAAGAGGAAGGAGGGGGCCCAGAGAGATAGCACAGCGGCGTTTGTCTTGCAAGCAGCCAATCCAGGACCAAAGGTGGTTGGTTCAAATCCCGGTGTCCCATATGGTCCCCCGTGCCTGCCAGGAGCTATTTCTGAGCAGACACCCAGGAGTAACCCCTGAGCACTGCCGGGTGTGGCCCAAAAAACAAAACAAAACAAAACAAAAAAACAAAAACAAAAAGAGGAAGGAGGGGAGGAGAAGGAGGAGAGGAGAGGGAGAGGGAGAATGATAGCTCAATCGGAGGACAGGGTTTAATCGTGGGTAATACAATCGCCTGAGCACTGCTAACTAAGAATTATCTCCATGCACAGAGGGGGGACTGAGGAAGGACATATGACAAGAATGAGACTTATTTTTTATTTTCAAACTCAGGCTCCCAATACCTTACCTTGGCCTCCTTTGAGCTACTGGATGTCTTCCCTTCAGTCTTCTTCTGTTTTGATGTAGAGGAACTGCTTTTGCTGCTGCTACTATTCTCCTTGTTGTTGTTATTACTACTAGACTTCAAGGAAGAAGACTGACTGATAGTCCTCTTTCGAGAGCTATGCTCGGTTTTTGAATCTTTTGAAGGAACGGGAGCAGCAGGAGAAGGCAGCAAATCCTTTTCTTTTGTAGCACTCTGCTTAGAAGACCTGTCAAACCCGCCAAAAAAGCCTTTAATTCTCTACATTTTCTCTATTTCTCTACATATATACAGGTAACTAATTTTTCCCTTTTCTTTTCCTGTTTCCCCCAATCTGGACACATGGTTTCTGTAAAACAAAAGTGTAAATTTTATAAGGCTACAAGTTTTTACTAGCCTTTTCATGGGGTCTGCCACTCAAATATTCAATAAATATTGATTAAGTTAACAATTAGTGTCCTGAGTTATAGGTAAGTCTGTTGTCTACAGAAAGTGGCAAAGATTTGCTATAATTTTTATTAAATTAAGTAATAAGAACTTTGTTTTGTTTTGTTTTTGGGTCACACCTGGTGGCGCTTAGGGGTTTACTCCTGGTTCTATACACAGAAATCGCTTCAGGCAGGCTTGGGGGACCACATGGGATGCCAGGAATTGAACCACTATTCGTCCTGGGTTGACTGCATGCAAGGCAAATGCCCTACCGCTGTGGTATCTCTCAAGCCCCAAATAATAAGAATTTAATCTAATCTACTAAGAGAACTGATTGAAGCTTCTAATTTTTCATCCCTACGAACTGCTAAAGCTCCACACCTACACACATACATTATATATATAATGCATATATATATAATGTATTATATATATATATATAAAATGTATATGCTTACTAAAAGGAACATTCAAAGAAAATATTGAAAACTCAACAGCAAATTGCATACATATATTAACATATGCAACATATTTGGAGACATACTCTCTGTTGCTGGATGACTTGTGGCCTGCTGAATTCTTGTCTTCTGTTTTGGGTTTCTTGCTCTCGATGGTTCGGTTATCGTCGTCATTCTGGGTGGGGAAAAAAAACAGCAGTTATTTTAAGCCTGATTTTTATTCTCTAACTTCAGGTTTCATCACTAGTACCCCCATTTTATCTCTGGATAAACCTTAAAAGGAAGATAAACAATATTCAAAAACTTAAGTTTAGGGGCCGGAGCAGGGTGTAAGGCCTTGCGCATGCTAGCCTAGGATGGAGCACAGTTCAGTCCCCCTATGTACATGTCCCATGTAGTCCCCCAGCCCTGATCATTAACAGGTGTGGACAAAACAAACAAACAAACACAACAACAACAACAAAACCCTTAAGTTTAATTTTGTAATATCTCCTATCTTAAGTATAGTCTAAACATGAAAATACATTTTCTGGTCTTTTAATTGGCATCTCTTCAGCCTAATAATATTAAGGATATAATATTTAAACCATTAAAATAAAATGTATTGGGGCCGGGCGGTGGCGCTGAAGGTAAGGTGCCTGCCTTACCGCGCTACGGACCGCGGTTCGATCCCCGTGCCCCATATGGTCCCCCAGGCCAGCCAGGGGCGACTTCTGAGCGCATAGCCAGGAGTAACCCCTGAGCGTCACTGGGTGTGGCCCAAAAACCAAAAAAAAAAAAAAAAAAAAAAAAAAAAAAAAAAAAA
>PVKC010010108.1:0-26109 GCA_004027635.1 Crocidura indochinensis
TCCGTCATGTCTTTTATCTCAAGACCATGGCAATTATGTGGGGCATATCTTTATTGCTGCAGTGCTCACTAGATGTCTTATTTGATATGTCTTTGTAAAATGTGTTTCACCTTTTCTTTTCCCCTTCTCTCAAACCGAGGATGAGAGCTGCTAGAAGGACTCTGCCATTGTAAACATACTTAATTTTTACCCCATTCTATTACTGTACTCTTCCCCTAACAAAATCACAAAACTCGAACTATCTAATCCTGCCTCCCAATTAGAGGGAGAAGCAATGGAGACATCAAGCCCAATCAGATATAAGATCACTAAGTAATAAACCAGAAACAGAGGGGGGGGTCACTCAATCTAGAAGACCCCGGGGAGAGGGCGGAGGATATGGGAGGCAGAATGGGAACGGAGGTGGAGGGAGGAAAACTCCGTGATGGGAATTCCCCTGATTCAATGTTTCTATGTAACTGGAATAATACTGTGAATGACATGTAAACCACTATGATTATAATAAAAATAATAATAAAAAATAGAAAAGTAAAAAAAAGAAAAAAGATAAAATAATTATTATAGGAAAATAAAGAAGATTGCTAGCATCTTGTCATTACTAACTTGGCATCTGGTTTTTTATTAAAAGAAGAGCTAGTCAACTCCTATTTCTCCTGGGATAAGTAGGTGGATAAAAGCTGATATTTCCCCCAGCTGTTATATAGAGTATAACTTCTGATTTGTTGTCTCAGGGGCAGAATTATTATATTTTCCTGATCAGTTAGGAGAACACTCTAATGTTGTATTGTTTACCATTGCAGTGGTAGCTGTTTAGAGATTATTAACAGTTGCCATTTTGAAAGCCTGTTGACTTTACTTTCTGGCTATCATCCAGATAAATGTGGTGAACACTTCATTTTTTAGGAAGATAATGGAATGGAAATGGTAAATTTAGAAATGTAAATTTTAGTTTTATCATTCCCCTACATTCTGCCCTTTACCCTGGTACAGCAAAGTCCACAGTCCAATTAATGTCTCTTTTAGGGCAGATCAGGTCTTGCTGAGTTTTTATAGACCAGAGAGGGAGGAATCTTGGGTCTTTTCCTTCTCAAGGGGTTACCGCTTCTTCAGTAGAAAGTTGGTACTGCTGATTGGGATGTAGAAATTCTATTAGGAAAACTGGTAATTATCTAGAATCAGTGCTGTTTACTAGGTTGGAATGAGGAGTCAAAGGAAACAAGTGAAGGGGAAAGCAAGCAGAACCCGCCATAACTTACTAGTACTACTGGTGTCTGAGTCAGGGCATTGCTTCAAGAACATCAGACAGCATTTCCTTCATTAATATGAAATAGAATCAAGACTTAATGAGCTCACTGTGTTTGGCAGTGGGAATTCTGCAGGAGTGTGTTATTTTGAGCAAGTACAGTTCATTCTGCCTTTTCTTTTTGAATAATTCCATGAATTTCTTCCCACCTAATCCCTGGCTCATTCCACATGGCATAATACAAGGATGCTTCTCCCTGGAGCATGTGACACAGGACTGGGCAATCAGAATCTCCCTAGATAATGATTGGGTAAAACGTTGTTGAGTCATTCCTTTTCCTCCAATCAGAATGAACCTAGAACTAAAGAGGGAAAGAAGCACAAAAGATACCTCTCTCCTGGGGTTATTAATACGAAGAACAAAATGAACTTAAAATTGCCATGTGCCATCACATAAAACCTAAAATAAGATCTATACTGTGGGAGGCAGAGCTAAAAAAAAGGAAATATAAAGGGATCCTGAAGGTATCATTAGACTCTAGAGATCAAGGTGAAATCAGACTATCCCTGAATTTTTTTTTTTAATTTTGTGAGGTCATAGATTTGCTTTTCCCCCTTGGCCTACAGCAGGTTTCAATTGGTTTTCATTTTATTTTTCATCAACCTTGAGTTTTGATGCAGGCACATAAATGAAAAGATATCCTTCCTGCTACTGAGGTGGTTGATATATACTAAGTGTCAGTTTTGCAAGATGTTCTTGGTTTAAGTGGTAGCACAGAGTATCGACACTGTCGAGGGGAGGAAGTTTCTTCAGCTTGAGGAGATAACAGTTGGTGACTAGCCTACACTCCTACTGACCAGAATACATACAGGCTCTTCCTCACTAATGAGTTCTGGGAGCTTCCAGTGATCTGGAAAAAAATTCTGGCAACCTCATTTCTGTCTCCAATTTCCTTCAGTCTATGCATTTCCAAGGAGTGGTATATAGACCTTTAAAGATCTAGCAGGCTTAGTGAAAGACTGAGCAAGAGAAATTAATTTTTTCTCTTTAGGGAAGCTGTCACTGGAATTAAGCACTTGTCTAGGAATACAAGAATAAGTCAAGTAAATCACCAAATAAAAATTGGACCCACAAAGCCATTGGACTGTCAAATGTTTCCTAGGGCTAGCTATATTTCTGAGAAAGAGAAAATTAGGGAAAAATACAAACTTCCTAGCTTCCCAAAACCAGTTTCTTTCTGCAACATTTCTAAGTGACTGTTTTAAATGTGCAAGATTAGTTTGAAGAAGGGTGGCCTAAATACTTTAGGACAAAGTGTCTTTGGTAGTAGAAGGGGGTGGAATTGTAAAATGGAAATAACGTGTCTCTAGAATCAGAGGAGCTCTTTGGATTTTTTACCCAATCAAGATAATTAACTTCCCTGAACATTGATCTCATTTGTGAAATGAAGATAATCATGACTCACTCCCACTTTTTCCTACATGGAGTAAAGAAGATCAAGTGTCTTGGCTACTGCTTAGACACATTCTATTTTTCATGATCAAAGGCCTGGTGATTTATTCTCACTGGGTAAAGTCTACTTGATTTCTGTCTCTGAAAACCAGGTTTTTGTAAAACTTTTAACCTGATCTCGACTTTCCCGCCTTCAAAATCAGTGTAGTCCCACTGTCAGTTCCCAAATACAAGAGCTGGAGATCCTATCCTTACCTTAGAAGGCAATAGGAAGACTGGCACAACCCAGGTACAGCTGGGATCACAGTGGGAGGCCTACGATGGCATGACAGCTGGCCTGGGAGTGAAATCCTCCCGAGGGATCATGGACTCTGCTCTAGGAAACAGCTCTTCCTGGCCCAACTCCAGTGATGGGTTTCGTGTCCAGTTTTCACCTGCACGACTATCTCCTCAAACCTGATTGTGCCTCACTCACTGCCCTGGAGAGCTCCCATGAAAGGGCACATGTTGCCAGTGCAGAACCCTGCCCTTTGGTTCATTTCTCTCCAGTGCCTGATAGACACAGAATGGCTATTTAGAAAGTACCATATACGTGCTTGAATTCCGTGCCCAGAACACAATCTCTACCCCCTTAGTGCTCTGTGCTCTGGATATGTGCATATCCAGAAGGGCTGATGTCTATTTCCTGGTCAGATAATGGGGTTAGTTATCTCTTTTATATCTGACTACTTAGGTAAGCATCCAGAGACCTTCCACCTAGCTCTGATGGTGAAGGGAGATTTGGGGGGTATATTTTTTTATTGATGTATGTTTTTATTTTAGATTTTGGGGTCATACCCAGTTGTGCTCAAGACTTATTCTAGGTTCTATGCTTGGAGATTATTCCTGGAAATGCTCAAGGGACCATATATTGTGACAGGAATCAGATCAGGCAAATCAAGTGAAAAGCACTGTACCTGCTGTAGTCCCTCTCTGGCCCCTTCTTTTATCTATCTATCTATCTATCTATCTATCTATCTATCTATCTATCTATCTATCTATCTATCTATCTATCTATCTATCTATCTATATCTATCTACCTACCTACCTACCTATCTATCTATCTATCTATCTATCTATCTATCTATCTATCTATCTATCTATCTATCGTTATTTCTGCATTTGATTTTGGACCACACCCGACTGTGCTTAGAGCTTACTTCTGACTCTGTGCTCAGGGTTTATTCCTGGCATTGCTCGGTCAACTATATATGATGCCAGGGATTGAACTTGGGTCAACTACTTGCAAGACAAGCACTTTACCTTCTACACTATCTCTGACCCATACTTGCCTCTCTTTAAAAATTATATACATGTTTTTAAATTACAGATAGGTAATATGATTACAGTAAGTAGTGTAATGTCTATGCTTTAGATGAGTAGTGTACTTCACTACCTCCCAGACTTTCCAACCTTCTCCCTACATCGTCTCTAGACTTCCTCTTTCTCTTCCCCTTTCTTACTGCTCTCTACTGCTCGGTAAACTGAGTATTTCAATCCAAGGTTTGTCATTGTTTGATATGACCAGTCCCTTGTTCTTTGGTTCTATATATTGCAGATGAGTGAGAATATCTTTTATTTGGCCTCCTGATGGTTATTTTTACTTAATACCCTCCAGTTCCTTCTTGTTTGAACTTCATGATTTTATTATTTATATCTTTTATCATAGATTTTCACTGTATATAAATACACCACAACTTCTACTTATTTTTTGGGGGGTGGTCCTATATGGAGATGCCCAGGGACTATTCTTGCACCACTATTCCTTATATTATTCAGAGGAACATATGTGGTTCGAGGGAGTCACAAATTGAAATCAGCAGGATACAAAGCAAGCACCCTAATCCCTGCACTATCTCTCCAGCCAAATATACCACAACATTTTTTATCCACTCATCTGTTGTTGGACACTTGGATTCCCCCCAACTCCTATATCATGGCTATTGCACTAAGTGCTGCAATAAACATAAGTATATATTTCTCTTTTTGAATAAATATTTTGGTGTTTGGGGAAGGATGCCAAGTAATGGAATCACTGGGTCATATGAAAGATATTGTCATACTTTTTTTTATATTTTAAAGAATATTGAATCACCAAGAGATAAAAAGTAAGAAAGGTGTTTATGATTGAGTTCTGGTTGTCAATGTTCAACCACTCATCCCTTTACTAATCAGTGTCCACTTCCCCCCAACAATGTTCCTTCCTGGTTTCCCCCCACCTGAACCCCTCGATAGTAGATACTTTTCTTTCTTACTTTCGGGTACTGTGCTTTTGCAATACTGTTACTGAAAGGGGATTATAAACATGATTTTTTCCTCTTTTACCATTCAGTGTTTTCCCAGAATGACCACTTCCTGCTATCATTGTCACAACGGCCCTTTCTCTGACCTAACCATCCCATCTCCATTGTGGCAAACTTTCTTTAATTTTCTTGGCCTTTGCTGCTACTACTTTTAGATATTATTTTTCCTGCTATGCTTCTTTATAGTCCACAAATAAGTGTGACCATTCTATGCTTGCCCCTCTCCTTACAACTCATTGACGCTTTACAAGTTTATATATATATATATATATATATATATACATATAGTCTCACAATTTCATTTTTTCCTTAAGGATATGCAGTATTCCATTGTGTAAATGTACTATGGCCTTTTCAGTCACTTATCTATTTTTGGGCAATAGGATTGTTTCCAGAATTCAGTATTGTGAAAAGTGCTGCAATGAACAGAGGAGTGAAGGTACCTTTCTGCAACATGTTTTGGGGCCCTTAGAGTATACTCCCAGGAGTATATTTAATAGGTCCTATAGAAGTTCAATTTCTAGTTTATTGAAAAGTGTTCATATTGTTATCCAAAAAGACTGGGCCAGTCAACATTCCTATCAGCAATGATTGTGGGTCCCCTCCCGCACCACATCCATGCCAATCCTGGTTGTTTTTGTTCTTTATGATGTGTGCCAGTCGCTTTGGTGCAAGATGGTATCTCCTTGTTGTTTTCATTTATGCTTCCCTGACATGGGGCACTATTTTCATGTGTCTATTGGACATTTGAATTTCTTCTTTGGGGAAGTTTCTGTTCATTCCTTCTGCCCATTTTTGATGGTCTTGCATCTTTTTTTCTTGTAATGTTCTACTAATGCTTTATATAGCTTGGATATTAACCCATTATTGTATAAGTGGTAGGGGAATCTTTGTGCTGTTTTTCATATAGATTGAAGCAGACAACAATTAGAGGGAGAAGTCTTTTATGGCTCACCAAATATTAACTGGGTAGAACAAAAGGCCTGCCCAGTTGTTTATTTTTATGAGTTCTTCAAAGCCAATTTGATCCTCTAGTATTCCTTTTCTGAGTTAAATATCACTCAAAGGGTTACCTAAAAAGTAGTAGCAAATGCTTCTTTTCTCACATGTCAAAAAAGTAGAGGGCTATAGGAACACAGGACTTCATTCTGCAGCCTCCTGGCGTTCTTCTATGTCATGCATTATAAGAGATTGCAGGTTTCCCCCTAACACATATTAGAGAAAGAGGGCAGAAGGAGTAGTTCAAGATATTTTTTTTAGCCAAATTGACCGTTTTAATGAACTTTCCTAGAAGTTCTGTTCACAGTAACCAATTTCATCCTATAAAGAACTAGAAACAGAGCATGCGTCTTTAAAGCATGATAGAATTGTACATCCCAAACCCAAAAGTTAGGGAAGAAAGAGAATAATTACCTGATAGGCAGCTAGAAGTTTCTGATCAATTATATTACCAAAGAAGACTAAATTAAGACCACAAATTTATTCTGTAAATTGATAAAGAAAATTAGGGTAGAAGTGGACAAGCAGGTTTTGAGGTCTGCTTCTAGAGCAATAGATAGAACATCTTGCAGAGCTGACCTGCTCACTTGGATGCAGCTCCTGGACCAGAATAACTACTTCTGCACCAATTAGGATGCTGCTAGTTTTAGCATTACCCATAATGCTTGCTTGCCAGAATAACCCCCTTCTACCACTTAGCTTCTGCTCTCTTTTGGAGTTTGGCAAGGCAGGTTTATCAAGACTCCCTACCATGAAGAACCAAGAAAATGCCATTTTTTTAGCATATGGCCCTATATAATATAAACAATAGGTTAAAAATAAAGGTTGATCATACCAATAAGCAAGGCTTTTCCAATATCTTTATTTTATTTGATTCCATGATATACAGGCTTGCCATTTTCAGTAACTATGTATTCTTTATTCATTTTCTATATTATCACAAAAATTATGTTTCACATCAAGAACTACAGTGGGTGCTTTAAACAAGCAATTAAGAAGTCAACAGGGTAGGATGAAGTGATAGCACATCGGTAGGGCATTTATCTTGTATGTGGCTGACCCAGGAAGGACATTGATTTGATTCTGAGGCATCCCATATGGTTCCTGAACCAGAGCGATTTTTGAGCACAGAGCCAGGAATAACTCCTGAGCGCTACCTGGTGTGACCCAAACAAACAAACAAACAAAAAAGAAATCAATGGGGCCAGATCAATTGTAGAGCAGGCAAGTCTTTTGCTTTGCATGTGTCCAACCTGAATTTGATCTCCATATTGTACCTGGAACACTTCCAGGAATTATTCCCAAGTGTAGAACTAGGAATCAACTATGAACACTGGGTGTAGAGCAAAACCAAACAACAGAAAGTGCCCTAGATACTGATGTTTATATTTGTCCTACCCTGACTCCCAACTAATCATAAAAAAAATCAAGCAAATTTCAACTGAGCATATGCAAATACCTGTCCAGTGTTTGAGCTACACGGTTTCTAAGACCAATGTCTATCTGAGAAACTGATATTCCAGAGAAACCTAAGGAAACATGACAACTAAATATAATGTTTCATGCTGGATGAAATTCTGGAAAGTTAAAAAATGTTAGCTAAAAACTGAGGACACCTCATTGAATTGTGGGTCCAGATTAAATGATGCCATGTGATAAATGCACCAGAGTTATAGAAGGTGCTCAAAGAAGAATTGAGGTGTGTGGTGTTGAAACAGTACTATTTGGGTCAGAATTCTCACACTGTTCTAAAATGAGAAAGAATTACTGAGATCTGAACTTCTCGGACAAGTGTTTTGAGCATAGGAATCAAGTACTGACTTTGGGGACAGGCATTACAGGGGATTTTAATGTGCAGTTGGGGTTCAGACTCTGCATTTGGCAACTGATCCATGTATTTTTAAAGTGCTGTGATGGTAAAGCAAAACATCTGTGGGGCCATATGCAGCTTGTCACCACCAGTTTGGGAATTCTTCCTCACTTTCAAGAAAATCATAGGAAGAAATACAAATCATCAAACACAGAGGAAGTAGCTGAAATTCTCACAGCAAAATGGAGTCCCAAGGAAGCAATGGGGTTCCCATAGAAGGTGAAATGTTTATGATGGTGGTCAGCAAAGAGAGCAGAGATCAAGTTTGTGGAATTTCTCTAACATATTCCTTTCTGTACATCTATTTTCTCTCCCTGAATTTTTTTTTTTTTGGTGTTATCTCAGAGGAGTGGGAATCAAATATAATCCAGTGAGAGAAGATGACGGATCATTCTTGTTTCTTATTGACCAGTCAGCCAGGTAGACATCTTCTGAAGCTTGCCAGAAATATAGACTCTTAAGTCTCTTTCCAAATGATTACATTGGAATTTGTATTTAATGGCATTCCCGGGTGATTTACTTTCACTTCAGTGTTGGCGAGGCAACAGGACGGGAAATTAGAAATTCTTCCCTGGTCTAAGAAAATGTGTTGAGGAGTGAGGACAGGATATGAGTTTGGTCATGACTACCGAACTCCCTTAGGCAAAGGAACAACAGCTGAGTAGTTCTGTGGTAATCAAGAATATTGGGGCAGATTCCAGGCTACTTTGGGTACAGAGTAATTGCATCATTATGCATAGCAGGTTACAAGAATAGAAGAAAGGTTTGATGAAGGACAATTCCTAGTTGCTTGCAAATGGCACCGAGGACTTTCAGAAGGCCCTTATGCCTCAGAGAGAAGATGTGAAAAGAGCAAAGCATCAGGAACTGATGGTAAGTAAGATTCCTGGACTTAGAATGAGGAGGCTTCAGGATCTGGAGAGATCACAGATTTACTGGAACTGAAACAATCACAGTGTCCAGAAACAAGTTAAGACAAGCCATATCTCAGGAGCTACTAGCTCAGTACGTGGAGAAATTTAACAAGATGAGTCATATCGTAAAAGCCAGGTTGGACACCATGGTTTGTGGTCTTCAGAGGTGGAGAGATCTAAGGCGCCACCTTGGAAAATGTTGAGGATTCCTCTGGGAAGAAAGGAATTTGTCTCACAAGAAATTTCAGTCTTTCCTATCTTCCTGAAAGCAATAGTTTTAGACCTAAAGTTTAGTGGACATCTCACTGTCACTGGAATTCCATACAGAAAAATAAGTAGATTTTTTTTTTTTTTTGGTTTTTGGGCCACACCCAGTGACGCTCGGGGGTTACTCCTGGCTATGCACTCAGAAGTTGCCCCTGGCCTGGGGGACCATATGGGGCACGGGGGATCGAACCGCGGTCCGTCCAAGGTTAGCGCGGTAAGGCAGGCACCTTACCTCCAGCGCCACCGCCCGGCCCATAAGTAGATTTTTTTAAAGTAAATTTTTGCATATCTGATCTGAAGTGTGTGTGTTTTAGACTTTCTGCATAATGAAGGGTTTATAAAGAAGAGAAGCTGGGATTATGGTTCAAAGACAAGGAGTGTTTGTCCAAAGGATGGGTGAGTTGAAGAAGGCCTTGTATACAAAAGCATAGGTTTGACCATTGCTATGGTTTGAACTGAAAGTTCAGGTGATTAGAGAAAAGGTATGGATGTGGGAGGAGAAGGAGAAATGGAGAAAAGTAAGTTAATAGGAAGACTCAGATCATGGGTGACTCAATGTCATGCTCTATGTGTTTTTTATACAAAAAATTTAAAGCATTGTGATTTACAAAGGTATTCATAGTTGAGTTTTAGACATACAATATTTCAGCTTCAGTACTACCACCAGTGTCAAACACCCTCCACCAATGTTCCCAGAGTTCATCCCATTCCTTTCCACACACCCAATCCTCTGACCCCCGAGCCTGTCATCTTAGCAGACATCTTTATACGTTTGGTTTTTAAAGTTTGCGTTTCATGATTTCATTGTTGACTCCATGGTCTGTCCTTCCTTAACTTCACCAATGTACCTGAGTCCCACCCCTGTCTCCTCTTATTTTACATCTGTCTTTCTCCTCTTTCACTTTATTTCTTTCCTTCTCCCCACTATACTTGGGAGCCAAGTGAGTTCTAGATAATCTTCATTTATCATTGCATCCCTCATGCAGTTAGTCTAATAGTGCATATAAGTAATATCATCCTCACTTTTCCTTCTTATGATTTACTTTTTCTAAAATAGTATCATCCATTTCCATTCATGTTGCAGTGAATTTCATGATTGCATCATTCCTTACTGCTATTCCATTTTTTATATGTACCACGTCTTCATGATTCACTTTACTATTATTGAACACCTAGGTTAATTCCAGTTTTTAGGATTTTATTTTAGGGTTTACTGTGATATAGGCAGAGGATGAGCACTACAGGGTTTTAAGTAGAGTTCAACTTTTAGATTTAGCACCCCGGCACCACTGTAGGGGAAATGGAGGACACTAGATGCCAATGGCTGAAGATAGGAAGCTAGTGGGAGGGATGTTGGAAAAATCGTAATGATGTCACAGTGCCCTGAGGGAATGTGTGGGTAGTAGTTTTGAGGCGCCATGTTTTCCAGCATGTGTCCACATCAGTTTGGGCTGTTTGTAATATCTTCCTCAAAAGTGCTTCCATGGATGTTTTCATAAACATTATTGCTTTTGAGAAGATGGAGTTTTGAGGGAAAGGAGACTCATCTTAAATTATGACTATCTTATTAACATCAAAATTGTTTCTGAACACTTGGAATATCAGATTGCCTTCTGGAACGTTCTAGTTTTCCAGTTTTGTTAGTACAAACTGTGTATGATCGGTCACACGTATTTTTTCTTTTATTGATTTGAAATGAAATATGAAATGAAATGAAGTGAAATTAGGGGGTCTCTCTTGGAGGCACTTGACTATTTGGCCACAGTGCTTTTCTATCTCCAGTTCAAAGCTCAGGATTGGCTCCTGCCAACTCTAAAGGACCATACAGTGCTGGGGAATGAACCAGGGTTGTTTACATGCAAAAAAATATGTATGCATATTTATATATTTTTGTTTTGGGACCACACCTGGCTTTGTATTGGGCTCATTTCTGGTTCTGCACTCAGGAATTAGTCCTGGCAGACTTGATAGACCGAGTATATGAAATTTTGAGGATCTATTCCAGGTTGTGCTTATGCAAGTCAAATGCCCTACCTATTCTATGGCTCTGGCCTACACAAAGCAAATTTCTCATCCTTTGAACTATTTCTTCAGGCCCCCAAAATAAAAGTCTTAAAAATTATAAATTAATATTCATTTAAAGAACTAATTAAATTTTGATTAGTAATAATTTTGTGAATTTTGTCTTGATAAACAAAATATATACCACATATTACCATATATTTTATACATTTACATACATGTATATGTACATGTGTGTATACATATCTAGGTATAAGCAAACATATACATGTACATATACATTATATACATATATAACATGGTTTTGCTTATGCCTAGTGATGTTCAGGGCTGACTCCCAAGTCAGTACTGCTGCTGGTACTATTCAGGGCAATAAGTGGTGCCAAGACTGAACCCAGTTATCCTGTATGCAAAGAACGTGCTCAACTCTTATGTAGTACCATGTTAATTATAGCATTTTCTTGCAATTGCCAAGAGCTGGAAGCAACCTAAATGCGCATCAGCAAACAAACATTGTTTTGCCTTATTTTCTTGTTATATATTTATCTGACTTTGATACCTTTGATTGACAATAGTGTTTATAGATCTTTCATGACTGTAATGTTTACTGACAGCTCCTAGTTTTTTCTTTTTAAAAAGATGCATTTTATTGTGTGACTTAGATACTAGTTCATTTAATTCTTGACACTGATGTGTAGTTATCTCAATAATACACACAAAATAGTAACTTGGTTCCTAATTTGTATTCAGCTTGGCTATCATTGCTGATTTTTAGAATAAATATCGACCTCATTTTATTGTTTTTTTTTAAATGTCAAATCACTAATTTATGGCAATCCAGTGAAAACATATAGATCTTCCTAACAACCCACTTGTTTGTGAAATTAATTTATAACTTTTTTTGAGAAGTCATATGATACAGTTTTTCTTTTTAAAATGTCTATATCTCATTGACATTATGTAAAATGACATTTTTTAGTACAACACTAACATGAACAGACCTAATGATAAAAGGAAATTTGACATATTCTCTTTTATTGGGGTTACAGGAGTGTTGGTCCACACTTGGGGACTGCTCAGGGCTTATTCCTGGATCTGCATATAAGACCCACTCCTAGAGATACTCAGGGGTTTTTATGTGGTGCTAGAGATTGAACTCAGTACAAAACAAGTGTCTCATTTACTGTACAATTTATCTGGCATAATCTTCCTATTTTTAAGTCTAATATTCCTACTGTTTTATGTCAAGTATGACAGTTACTATCTGTTTTTCAAAGATGACCTTTATCAAATTAAGAAAGGAATCTTAGAATATTAAGAAGTTTTTTTTTTATAATGGAATGCCTCGAGATACATAATTGTACAATCTCTACCGTTTTCTATTCACAGATGAGTCATCTTCACCATGTCTGATGTGCTATTTCAAACAAAATAAGTGATGACTGGCTTTCAGATGCTTGGAAGAATTTCATTTTTCTTCCTTTACCTCTACCTTCTCATTTCCTTCTTCCCTCCCACAGTTGCCTTCCCTCATTTCTCTTTCTCTTCTCTCTCTCTCTCTCCTTTTTTTTTTTACAAATCTGCTGATAGAATTTTCTCTTTTTGACATTTACCTTCATCTTGAAAAACTAATCCATATTTAACTTGTAAAATCAGTTAAAAAACATACAATCTTTTCCAGGTTTTTTTTGTTGAGGAAATTAGCACCTTATGGAATTCTTTATAAGAAAGATTTTTCAAATAAAGTGTTATGTGTCCTTTCTCCTTTCTTTTCATTATATTGGCATAACTTTCCCCCTTTTCTATTCTGTTCTGGCTTTATTCTATTCTTTAAAAACAAATTTTTTAAAAATGATTTATTATGTATAACAGGGTAACTGTAGACTGTTGTATGTATATGAGGTTCCAGAGATAAAACTTAGGGTCTTGTACATGCAATGTAGACTTTTGTGGGAGGGGTCAGCTTAGTGGTGGCTAGGGGATGGCATGATACTGAAGATGGAACCCAATACTCACACACAAATTATGCCCTCCATCCCTGTCAGCCATTAATAAGTAGGTCACACAAATTGATGCTTCAGAGTCTCTTATTGGGGGAATATATGATATCAGGCATTGAGCCTGGACCTCCAGTATGTCAAGCATGCATACTTGTCCTTTTACCTCTCTCCCTCCCTCTACTGCTTCTTAAAGATGGTTGCAACAAAACTCAAGAGATGCTCTTCAGGAGGCTAAACCAATGGGTTTGAGACTGTGTCTTTTTGTTAGTTCCATTTACCTTTATATTTTATTTTTATTTTTGGCCACACCTGGCAGTACTCGGAATTTACTCCAGGATCTGCACTAAGGAATCACTGCTAGTGGTGCTTGGGGAACTCTATGGGGGTAGTGGGGACGGAACCTGGCTTAGCCATGTGCAAGGTAATTATTCTACAGGCTGTAGTATTGCTCCAGCCCTATCTTGTAATTTTTTGAATATTACTGGTTTGGATTTGCTTATCATTTCAGTGATTGATACTTGAAAAATGGCAGCTGGATGTCTTGTTATTGATTCTGTATATTTATTTCTCCTGTGTTGGGTATTTCTGTTTTTATCAGATTCCCTTTTCCCATTGTCCTTTGATCTTCTTTTTTCTCTTCTTTCTCCTTCTTTTTCTCTTCCATGCCTGACTGTGCTCAGGGCTTACTTCTGTCTCTGTGCTCAAAGAATCACTCCTGGAAGTGCTCAGGGGAGCATGCATGGTGCTGGGAATCAAACTGGGTGGGTTGGTCATATGTAAGGCAAGCACCTCACCTGGTATACTATTTTTTCCTGCACCCTAGTTTTTTTTTAAAATAAATAATTTAGAAAATTCACAAGATAAATAATATGGCTTAATCCATGACAACCATAGCTTGAATTATTTATTTGCACTTTGTTTACATAATTATGTGGCAACCGTATGTGCAACTTTATATATCATTGAGCATATGGGTACATTATGTGAGGTTGTTAAAAATAATTTAGAAGTCTGTGGTAACTTTTTTCTCTGATAGAAGAGGTTTGCTTAAAATCATAATCAAGGGACAATGTGTGTGGTTCAACTAGTAGAGCATGGCTTGCCTGTGCAAAACTTATCCTGAGTTCAGTGTCACCCCCAGCACTTACTTCCCTTTGAAGTCCCATGTCTTTGTTGAGTCTTGACTAATTGGGGCCACACTAGTGTGTGGGCTAAGCATGATTAGAGTGATTCTGGGATGCTGTCTCCCAGAATTGTTGGGTATTATTTTTGTTAAAAATTACTTCAAGGGCCAAAGAGATAGCATAGGAGTTAAGGCACTTGTGTCCCATTCATCTGACCCATGTTTGAACCCTTGAAACCCATATGGCCTCCTGAACCCTGCCAGGAATGATGCCTAAACACAGAGCCAGAAATAAGCTCTGAGCACAGCTGGGTGTAGCCTCAAAGCAAAATAATTCTTTTTACACAAATTCATAATTTATTTTAAATTATATCATTTAAAAGTTTAAATTATAATTCTGCTATTATTTTCACTTCAAATTTTACTGTATTTTATATTGGGAATTGGAATGTTCCTTCTCTCTTATCCTTCTTTATATAAATTTTTTTCCCTTGGAGCTTTATTTTTATTTGATTGATATTTTTCATGACCCATTATACTGGCTAAAGATATTAATTTCTATGACTCTACATCTCTGTTAATTCTGCCTAATTTATTATCTCAATCAAATTCCCACTGTCTTCATCAAATCTGTTTCTTCCCAGTTTGCCATGGGAGCACTGCTATTTCATATCATAATTTTATTTTTGCTTTGTTTTCTTTGGCATGTCAGGTTGTCCTCAACCATGACCTTCATTCCTGTAGCATATCATGGCTTTAACTTTGAAGTCACAAGTGAGATAGTGACTCTACCCCAAACCTGTTCTTTGGCATCCATGTTTGATCTTTGGAATCCATCTTGGTTTCTTGGTAGATAGGCTAGAATACCACAAACTATGTATCTTACTCAACAGAAATATATTATTTTGTGAGAGAAAACAGTTACCTTTTCTCATAGGAGCTGAAAGTACAAGAGAAAGTTGTCCCTATGTTTGGTTATTTCTGAGAACTGTTAGGAAAGGCTCTGTTCTTGATCTATCTCTTTTCCCATATAAAACTGTCTTCTTATGTTTTTTCATACTGTCTTGTCTCTGTATATGTTTCTATCTCCATGTTTATCCTCTTTCTAATGACAGTCCTTTTATTGGCTTAGGTCCTACCATTGGTAAATCACTCATCACTTCTTTCTGTCTTCCACCCAGGTTTAAGACTTATAAGTCAGAAACAGGTCTTTCCTTTTCTCTACCTAATTTTGATTCTGGGGCCATTGGCACTACAAGGTAAGTCTTGGTGAAAGTCAGAAAAAGGCCTTTCTCCAAGCACATGAGCTGCAAATTTTTTTTCTCTCTTTTAGTGTCAGTACTATGTCAGGATTTTAGAGTTTGTGTTGGCTTCTACACCTTACCACTGACCTTCTTATTGAGGTACTCTTATGTAAAGTACAGATAACAAAACAACATATACTGACTTCAAGAAGCAAAAAAAAGTTATTGTGGGGGCTAAGAAAAGAATATAATCCCAAGTAGAATTTTCCCAGTCATGGGTCTATATGTAAAGGTTAGTATGACAATGAAACAATGAAAGGGAGAACCAGAGAAGTTGCTGAGTTCTTTTGGAGATATCAGAGAAATTGCAAAGCAAGGAAGATGGGTGTAGGCAATCAGTTTCTCTAGTAGGATATCATCATGCGTATAAAAGTAAAATTGGCACCTTTTTGTTTGAGTAAATTGTGCATAGATTAAAAATGCATGTGACAGTCAACAGTCTTGTTCTTCAACCTATTCACTCCTGCTAACCAAGATCTATTTTACATTTTGGTCCACTGATTGGCAGTTTCAATGAAGGGGTAGACCAGAAGTTTCCAACATTTCTATGCCTGTGAATTGGCAATGATCTTTGTGTTTTTGACATGGAAATGTATGATATATTTGATCCTAAAGGAGCTCTCTTCTGTGTGTCAGAAAAACTGGACTCTTGTGGCATCATCTGATGGTGGTGTTTTCATGTCCAGGCTTCATAGAAACAGTAGCATGGGCTGGTCTATCAGTTGGATGATGTCACCAACCATGGTGTTCTGTAATCATGCAGTTGTCTTTTATTTTCTACTCTGCCATTGTTTTATTTGGGGGCCACAGCCATCTGTGCTGAGGACTTACTTCTGACTCTACACTCAGCAATCACATCTGGTGGGTTTAGTGGTTCATACGGGGTGCTAAGAGAGATCCAATCCTCCTTAGACTCATGCAAGACAAGCACCCAATCAGCTGCACTATTGCTCTGGCCCCTCCATTCCCTTCTCTGCAAGTGGCTCTCTTCCCCTTGGTTTCCTCATGTTCACAATTATGTTGAATCAGCAACGTGTCTGGTACACAGGAATTTCCACTGGAGATTTATCTGTTGACTTAAGTTCCTCTATCATTCTCAAGTTGAACTTTCTTATTCTTTACTTTCAGCTTGCCATTTGTTTTTCCATTCTTATCAGCTGGTATATTACTTAGCTGTTAATTTTCTTCCTTTCTATGTGGGCTATTGGGCCGCACTTTGTGGTGTTCAGGGGGGCAATTCTTATCTCTATTGTGGGGCTCTCTCAGCAGTGGTTGCATTCAAAATGTGCTTGGCCTGCTGTGCTATCTTTCAGCCTTGATTTTTGTTTTTGATTTTATAGGTTTGTGTGTGTGTGTGTGTGTGTGTGTGTGTGTGTGTGTGTGTGTGTGTGTTTATTTTTCGATGGTGCTCATGTCTTACTCCTGCCTCTGCACTCAGGTAATCACTGCTGGTGGAGCATGGGGACTATATGGCATTCTTATAATGGTATTCTTAGGAAATACATGTTAGCCCGTGTGTTCTACACTATATATTATCTCTGACTTCAAATTATTTATTTATTTATTTTTATTGTTTGGTTTTTGGGTCATACCCAGCAACGCTTATGTATTACTCCTGACTCTATGCTCAGAAATTGCTCCTGGCAGACTCAGGGGACCATATGGGATGCTTGGATTCGAACCACTGTCCTTCTGCAAGCAAGGCAAATGCCCTACCTCCATGCTATATCTCTGGCCCGGATTTTTTATTTTCTAAGTATAGGATTAGTGCTCTGTGGATTCAATTTTTAAAAATGTAGGGATTATTTGATCATATCATAATGTCTACAAGCTTATGGAATCCTTCTGTATTGTTACCATTCATTTTAATATCAGATAATTCCTTCTTTCCGGGAGTCTTTCTGTTACAGTGCCAACTGTGCATTGCACATTTATCTTCTGAGATTTTGCTCCTGGCCTTTAGTTGTGAAATAATTTTTAGGTGATTTCTAAAAGCAAGCCATTTACTTTTGCTTTTTCATTTTGGATATTTTTCTTTTGCCTACTAAATTTCCTCATTTTAATATTCTCTGAACCCCCAGAAATGAGAACTATGTGAGTTTTTTTTTTTTTCTTTTTCTGAGGATCTTCCAAGTAGTGTTTAGGAGGCATTGGGCATCTTCTTAGTAGTTTTTAGGCAAGTAGGCCCAGAGTTCAGTGTTTAAACCTGAATGTGTTCTGTCTACAGCTCAGGCCCTGAAATACCCAGAATTCCCTATGCCGCCTCAGTGAATGCTAAGTTGTCTCTGACATTGAACCTGACATTGCTTGTAGGACCATGCAGGACTGATAATTAAATTGGGCTCGGCCAGGTGCAGAGCATAGATTTTAATCCCTAAACAACTATCTATCTGGTCCAACGATGTATGTTTAAAAACAAAATTCTTTTGACTGCACTATTATTCCCAGAACTTACATGGTTATCTAATATGAATTAGCTGTGTACAAGTTTGTAGGTGTGGAAGGCAAAACTGGAACCTTCTAATCTTTTGTGTGCCTTTGCTATGGGGCCCATGGCCCAGATTCTTCAAGGACAATATGCACTGGAATTAATTTGGCCTCACATGAACCAGGCCCTTGCTCTACCTCTGAAACCACATCCTTGGATCTGGAAATCTCTATCTTCCTTTTTATCTCTCATCTTGTTCCATATGAGTTTAGACAAAACGGTGTATTTCTGCAAGTTTTGTCATTTACCAGTCATTAGATAGAACAGAAATTGCAAATGATCCCCTGCAGATAAAATCTGGTCCATCACCTGCTTTTTGTTTTATGGGTCACACCCGGAAGCACTCAGGGGTTACTCCTGGTTCTACACTCAGAAATGGCAGGCACGGGGGACCATATGGATGCCGGGTTTCGAACCATTGTCCTTCTGCATGGAAGCCAAACTCCTTACCTCCATGCTATTTCGCCGGCCCCTTCATCACCTGTTTTAATGAGTTAAATTTCACGGTAAAGCAGGTTCTGTTAATTCTTTCTTCATTATCAATGACTGCTGCTTTATTTCTTTTTTTTAATTTTTGGGTCACATCTGGCAGCACTCAGTGGTTACTCCTGGCTCTATGCTCAGAAATCACTCCTGACAGGTTCGAGGGGTCATATGGAATGCCAGGATTCGAACTATCATCCTTCTACATGCAAGACAAACACACCCTACCTCCGTGCTATCAATCCTGCCCCTTTCTTTTCTTTTTTTTTTTAACAACTGTGATTAACATAATTGTTGACAACAGGTTTTCAGGCAAACAGTGTTCCCACCTCCCATTCTATTACCCCAGAACCCCATTACACTACCTCTTACCCCAATTTCCTTCAATCACCCACACCTTCAAACTCCTGACAGTGGCATTTAAAAATTTTCCTCATCTATTAACTTTTTTAAATAAATTAATTAATTGAATCATCATGAGACACACAGTTACAAAGTTGTTCATAATTGAGTTTTAGTCATAGAACGTACAACACACGTCACTAGTACACATATCTTGCATAAATGTCCTCAGTTTCCCTCCTGGCATCTTCCTAGCCCTCTCTCCTGCCTGCCTTTATGACAGACATTTTCCTCTTCTCTTTTTCTCTTTCTTTTTTCCTTTATACATTATAGTTTGCAATATCGTTACAGGGTACAGGGCTATACTACATGTCTTTATTTCCTTTCATCCCCCAGTTCTTGTACAGAGTAATCATCTCTAACTATCATTGTCATAGTGGTTCCTTCTATTCCATAATTGCTCTCCCCTGCTATTTGTGGCAAGTTTCCTACCATGGACTGGTTCTCATCTCTATTATCTCTGAATATGATTACCATACCATCATTTAAAATACACATATCTCTCACAAATGAGTGCAATCATTCTACCTCTATCTCTCTCCTCTGACTCATTTTGCTCAGCATAATACTCTCCGTGTCTATCATGTCTAAGAAAATTTCATGACTTCGCTTTTCCTAATTGCTGCATAGTATTCCATTGTGTAGATGTACCATAATTTCTTTATTCATTCATCTGTTCTCAGTCACTTGGATTGTTTAAACAGAGGCTTTTAAAAATACATTTATTTATTTATTTAGGTTTCTGGGCCACACCCGGTGGCACTCAGGGGTTATTCCTGGCCCTACACTCAGAAATTTCTCTTGTCAGACTCAAGGGCCCATATGGGATGCCAAGAATGAAACCTGGGTCCACCCTGGGTTGACCACGTGCAAGCCAAACACCCTACCGCT
This sequence comes from Crocidura indochinensis, assembly GCA_004027635.1. NCBI lineage: Eukaryota > Metazoa > Chordata > Mammalia > Eulipotyphla > Soricidae > Crocidura > Crocidura indochinensis. The sequence continues at coordinate 19,801 of PVKC010010108.1, forward strand.
GTGCTATTGCTCTAGCAGAGGTATTTTAAATTTAATTGTTGTTGTTTGGACCCCAGGCTTATAGTAGTGCTGGATCTAGTGATTCAGATCTATAGATACTTTACCTCTATGCCATAGCAGCACTCAAGGGCTGCCTGATCCTTGCCCTTTTGTTACTTCCAGATTTCTTCTTCTCATTTCCCTCCTCCATTTTTCCTTTTCTTGCTTTTTTTGTTTCTGTGATCTAGAGTCAATGTTTTACCTATCATAACTAGCCACTATTCCCCAGATACATTATTCTGTACACCACAGGTAGTAAAAATGTCCAGTATTTGTCCTTCTGACCAAATTTAACATAAAGGACCCGGAAAGATAGTACAGTGGTGTTTGCCTTGCAAGCAGTCCATCCAGGACCAAAGGTGGTTGGTTCGAATTCCGGTGTTCCATATGGTCCCCCATGCCTGCCAGGAGCTATTTCTGAGCAGACAGCCAGGAATAACTCCTGAGCACCGCCGAGTGTGACCCAAAAACCAAAAAAAAAAAAAATTTAACATGAAATAATTGTATTATTATCCATTGTGGCAAATTCCATGATTTAATCATTGAATAAATAGTAAATAAAGACAAATAAATTTAATAAATCATAAATAAAACAAAACAAGTAATTGATAATTATCAACAGGGCCAGAATGGTGGCACAAGTGGTAGGGCATTTGCCTTGCAGTCAGATGACCCAGGATGGACAGCAATTCGATCCCCTGGTGTCCCATGTGGTCCCCCAAGCCAAGAACGATTTTTGAGCACATAGCCAGGAGTAACCGGGTGTGGTCCAAAAATCAAAAACAAAAATTAGATTAAATATATTATTATATATAATTTATGACTATATTATAATTATATTTACATCATGTAATAATATATTATTAAGAATAATTAATGATGACTAATCAATAATAAAATAATCATGGCCAAATAGCATTCTATACACACAACTTCATTATCCACTTTTCTCTGCTTAAACATCTGGATATAGTTATTGTACTAAGTGCTGCAGTGCATTTGATTGTGAAAATATCTATTCCAACGAGTGTTCAGTGGCTGCTTCTGTATAAGAGCAGAGCGGTTTTGACTGAGACCATCTGACTTACAAAGCCTAAAATATTTTTTTTGTTTTTTTTTTAGCCTAAAATATTTACTGTCTTACTCTTTAATAAAAAAAATTTTTTTTTTGCTGACCAGGGTATCAAAGTTTCATGCAATTCTATAGCAACTTTGTAATATATATATATATATATATATATATATATATATATATATATATATATGTGAGCTTAGAGAGGTTAGACAATTTATTCCAAATCAACTGCCAAGCAACAATATGGGATCCCAGTCCCAGAGAGAGACCCCCTTCTTTACATATGTTCTCTCTTTCTTAATGTGATTGAAGCCTTGTCCAAGCCCCTCATTTTTCTTTTGCGAATGCAGAGACTCAGAAACCCAAGCTCAGTGTTTCGTCAACACCACAAGGCTGGTCATGAGCAGAGTTGGAATCTAAGCATCTGCTGGGCTGAAGAGAAGACTCAGATCTTATTCTGACACCAACTAACATAGCCTTTAAGTACACGATTTCTTTCTTTCTTTTCTTTTCTTTTTTTCATTTGGTTTTTGGGTCACACCTGGCAGCACTCAGGGGTTCCTCCTGGCCCTATGCTCAGAAATCGCTCCTGGCAGGCTCAGAGGACCATATGGGATGCTGGGATTCGAACCACTGTCCTTCTGCATGCAAGGCAAACACCTTACCTCCATGCTATCTCTCCGGCCTCACAATTTCCTTTTAATTTAATTTAATTTTATTAAAACCATTGTGATCAACAAAGTACTTCATAGTTGAATTTCAGATATACAGTGAGTCAGGGCCATTCCCACCACCAGTGTTGACCCTCCCTCCACCAATTGCATTCCTTGCACCAATTTCCAGATCGCATCTATGCCACCACCTTTTGCCCCCTGGTCTGCCAGTATAACAGGCCCATTTTAAGCTTAGATTGTTATAGTTTGGGCCTCTCGATTCTATTGTTGTTGACTTTGGCTTGGATATTTAGTTCTGTCCATTTTTATCTCCACCAATGAACCTGAAACCACTTGGCCCCTGATCCCCATTCTTTCCTTTTCTTCCTAAATTTTATAGAAAATGCAGAAATATGAAGTAAAACACAGTAATTTGTGTCCCACAGTTCTATGGAAAAGACGGGAGCCCTATCTAAAAGATAAAAAAGAGGTGGCAGTTTTTTGCATAGGTGCAACAAAAGTTGGGGGAAAAAGGAAGAAAAAAATATTGGTCTAAAAACAGAATGCTCCTACCCATGAAGTGTCCTGCCATAAAACCAAATACAGGCTCTGGACATATTATGCTGTCTAACTTCAAAGTCTTTCTTCATGGTCCCAGGAAATCATCTTCAATCACGGGTATTGCAGTTAAACATCAATAATTAGAGATCTTAGGTTTAAAATGCACAATTTCTTGATGACATTTTATGAACTAATTTGACCCCAGATTTTACTTTATTAATGTTACTATTATTGTTTTTTTTTGTTTGTTTTGGGGCCGCACTCAGCGGTGCTGAAGGGTTACTCCTAGTTCTGTGCTCAGAAATTGCTCCTAGCAGGCACAGGGGACCATATGGGATGCCAGGATTTGAACCACCATCAGTCCTGGATCGACAGCATGCAAGGCAAACACCCTACCACTGTGTTATCTCTCCAGCCCCTATTATTATTATAGTAATAATAATAATTGATTTATTTGGTATGTATCTGGGGTGGAGTGGGGTACCCGGTGGTGCTCTGGGGATCATCCCTTTGAGCTATTTCTAGGGTCAATGATCCTGGAATTCAAAAACCAGAAAATAGATCTGGAGCCCTGTTCTCTGCAGAGCTGGAAGAATTCCCCAGCATACTGGCTTTGTTCCATGAGTCTGTTTGTCTTTCCAGTACTGGGTTTTTCTAATCCTCAAAGCATTTGAGGATATCATTTACCTAACAAAGCAATCCTTTGCAGGAACTTGTTAAACCTGGACTAATTCATGGCATTCTATCACCATTATTCCCCCTCCTACTCTCTCCTTTTTTCTGATTAGGCAGACAATACATGCAAGATTACTTCTTTTGAGGGGGATTGGGCCACACCTGGCTATGCTCAAGGGTAACTCCTGGCTTTGCACTTAGGGAATTTCTCCTGGGTTGCTCAGGGAACCATATGAGATGCCGGTGAAGAAACTTGTGTTGGCTACATGCAAAGCAAAACACTGTACCTGCTGTACTATCGCTCTGGCTCCAGCAAAATTACTTCTTCCTTCATCGTGGGACACCTTCAGATTGATTGGAATGGTACAGTTTCAAAAAGAAATGTGTGGACTTTCTCCCTTTGACCTTTGACCAGGGAACCCTAGACAACCATCAGCATTTTATGATGTTCAAAGATTCTCATTTTTATCAAAGAACAGATAGGAAGTATCAGGCACATAAGTAACCCACATTCAGCTGCACAGGGTTGGGTTGTAATTCCATCTGGCTTTGTGGGAAGGAATTGGCAGCAGGTGGAAATTAGCTGGAGTAGAGAGATGGCGTCAGCAGCAGGAGTAGGAAAGAGGTTGCACTCCCTGTGGGTTTTGCAGGAGCAGGGTGTTCAAGGCAAGTAGACACAGACTAAGAGGGACAGCGGGAAGCCAGTTCTGGCTGAGTTACCTAATCTGGATGCTTACCTTTGGCCTTACTTGACACCCAGAAGAGCAGAAACCGCCTCTGAAGTCTCACGAAGGGAATGCTTCATGGGATGGGAAGGCACAACTGGTATCTTCAAGCATTTATTTACCCTCATGGCACAGAAGTAGTCTGCCAGTCATGACTTCAGATTCTTCGCAGTGTACAATGGATGTTTTCATCCCTGAAAAAACTGAACATCATGAACTTGCTTTTTTATATCACAGACAAGAAGCAGATTACTTACTCGATGAGTGCAAGGGCATCCTTTTAGACTGGGGTACCTCCTTGGATAAAGAGCAAGAAAGAAATTTTAAGTGATAGGCACGATACTCTTTCAGTAAAATAGTTTTGCAAGCCATGGTTGGGAGAGAGAGAACGAGAGAGAGATAGAATAGAGATAAGAGAGTGTGAGAAGAGAGAGGAGAAACAGAAAGGGGGGAAGGAGGGAGTCTGCCATAGAAGAAGTTATGGGGGACAGAAGGGAAACAAAAAACTGGAGGTGGGAACAGAGCACTGGTGAAGGGATGGGTATTGAAATATTATATGTCTGAAACTCAACCATCAACAATTTTTGTAACTGCATCTCTTGGTGAATCAACAAAAAATAGAATAAGATAAATACTAGTGGGCCAAAGGGTCCCCTTTTAATTATCTTCCTACAAGTCTCCTGTTGACTTCCAGGCTGCCTTAAATCCAGCGCTGGGGTACTTACAAGTGGCAGGTGAAATTCGCACCAACTGTCTGTCAGAGCTGGAAACTGGCACCAACAATTCCCAGAGGGTTATTTCTGCAAAGGTGTAAAATCTGTTTTCTTAAATTTCTTTGAACACACTTCCTCATGACTCATGAGTGTCTTTTCACAGGACCCCAAAGATGGGGCATAAAGTCGCAAGATTGTGAGTCTAAGGACTTTTGAGATGAACAGTGACAGCAGTCTTCAGTCTCTGGAAACCTTGCTATTGTAATTATCCTGCCTTCTCTTCCTAAGCTACTGACACATGACAAATATTCAGCAGTTCCCTCACTCTGCCGGCTTGGCTTCCACATACCACGCAAGAAATTCATTTGCAGAATGAGTGGGGGAGTCTAATGATGCGTTTTATGAGAGAGCTGGCAGGTGACTTCATTGGTATTAAACAGAATAAACAGAGACATTAATTCATGCAGCAGAAATACACACTAGGTCATAGTAGAGAACACTCATGCTCAAAAGACCAGTCTGACAACTCTGTGCACAGTGGAGCGAGCCGCAGATTGAAGGAAAGGAATCCAATGAGAAGCTTTTCTGGGTACAACGTTTCACCATGAATGTTTTAGAATGGTGTGGCCAAGATTCACTGCTTGGGTGACCTGCTAGAATTTTAAAAATATTTTTAAAATTCAAAAAAAATTTAATATTATCTAAGCACCATGATTACAAACATGTTTGTAGTTGGGTTTCAGTTATAACAAAGAACATCCACCCCCTTCACCAGTGCAAGTTTCCAATGCCCCCCATTTCCCTCTTCCCACACCCTCTGCCTGTCTTTAAGACAGGCATTTTATTTCTCTCACTCACTACTATTGTTATGATAGTTCTCAGTATAATTATTTCTCTAACTTCACTCACCACTCTTTGTGGTAAGCTGGAACTTCCAGCCCTCATCTCTATTGTCTCTCGGTATGATTACAAAAGTGTCTTTTAGTTTTATTAAATCCCATAGATAAGTGAGATTATTCTGTGTTTATTTCTCTACTTCTGACTTATTTCACTCAGCATAATAGTTTCCATGCCCATCCATGTATAGGACAATTTCATGACTTCATTTTTCCTGATAGCTGCATAGTATTCCATGTGTATTTGTACCACAGTTTCTTTAGTCACTCATTTGTTGTTGGCATCTTGGTTGTTCCAGATTCTGGCTATTGTAAATAGAATGCTGCAATAAATATAGATGTGCAGAGAATATTTTTGCATTGTGTTTTTGTGTTCCTGGAGAACTTTTACCACTGTGAGCATTAACCTCATCTTCTAGCTCATAAGATTCAAAATAAGAATTAATTTGATGTAAGAAATAACTTACAGGACTGGGAAATAGATTCTTTGCACTCTGGAATCCTGGGCTCCAATACCCAGCACCACTTGGTCCACCAAGCTCTGCCAGGTACGACCCTGAACAAAAACCTGGAGTAGCCCATAAGCATTACTAATTGTGGCACCCAAACAAACAAAGGAGACAGCTGACAGTCGAAAGAGGAAAAATAAAACATATTTTCTTTTTTTTGGGGGGTCACACCCAGCGGTTATCAGGGGTTACTCCTGGATCTGTGCTCAGTAATCGCTCCTGGCAGGCTTGGGGGGGGGCATATGGGATGTCAGGATTCAAACCACCGTCTGTCCTGGGTCGGCTGTGTGCAAGGCAAATGCCCTACCTCTGTGCTATCTCTTCAGCCCCGATTGTATTAATTTTTATTATATTTTATTTTATGGTTTCTTTGGGCCCATTCTTAAGAGTATATTCCTGGTTAGATCTTCAAAGTGATCCCATGGTGGTGCTCGGGTGTCAGGATCCAACCAAGGTCAGCCAC
>PVKC010010109.1:0-26062 GCA_004027635.1 Crocidura indochinensis
TTTTTTTCTTTTCCCTTTTTTTTCCAGGTCCCTCATATTTTGGTGGGCCTATGCAAACAAATGTCACTCTAACACCGTTTTTTACTCTATTCCCCTGCCTAACACTTAAGAAAAACAAACCACTGAAACTTTTGAGGTTAAATTAAACTGATATACTTGTGCATGGATATATAAAAATGTACCTTGCCTTCAATCTTTATGTTGTAACCTAAGTCTTATGTCTTTAGATTATGTTATGTGCTGCTAAAAAATAGTATGTACCACAATCTGGAGATTTGGGGGACAAAGTAATTGTACATGGGCTGTTTTGTTTTTCTTGTTCATTGCTGAAAGTTCAAGACTGAGATATCATCGATGGGACAACTGAGAATTCTGTTTATGCGTGATTGTCCTTCCACTGTAACTTTACCCTTTCCTCTTTCTTTGCATCTCTGTTCTCATAATAAAAAAAAATTAAAAAAAAAAAGATAAAAAAATCAAACAAAAACTCAAAAAACACCAGGGCAATATAGAGAGCAGTCATACAATAACCATAGTCCTGAAATAAAAACAAAACAAAGCACAAATGAAATTAAAACAACAAAGGGGCCCAGGAGTTAGCATGGAGGTAAGGCGTTTGCCTTTCATGCAAAAGGTCATCAGTTTGAATCCCGGTGCCCCCATATGGTCCCCTGTGCCTGCCAGGAGCAATTTCTGAGCTTGGATCCAGGAGTAACACACTGCGGGGTGTGACCCAAAAACAAACAAAAAAAAATTCTATAAAAAAAGAAATTAAAACAACAACAATAAATAAAAACAACTAAAAATAAATAAAAAGATAAAAATTTTATTTGTGCTTCTCTCTTTTTTTACTTGCATAAGCACAGAAAATATGCATTCCCTTGGCCTAAGAGATACACCCTTGAAGTATACTGTCATGGGAAGTATACTGTCATATACAAACTCCATACATGCTCTTTTTCTCTCCCCTAGGTCCTTTTGTGATGTCTGGAAGTTTTCCGCTCTGTCTTGGGTGAAAATCCTGCCTCTGTAGCTAGAGATCTTGATATTTGCACAGGTCAAAGGATGGAGCCTAGGATGGAATATCTCTTTACAGTTCTTGGAGTTGTGATCCATCAGTTGTTTTAATCAATCTTCTGTAATTGGTGTTCTTGGTTTTTGCCTCATCCTAGAACAAAGCTTTCACATCATAATTCAGTTTTGTATTAATTATAGTGGTATTTAATTTCCATGTATCTTAAATGTTCAAATCACACTAATCTTTTTACAGTTCTTAGCAGAGATTATTTTAGCAGAGGAAGCTTTGAGCTACACTTGGAAATGTTCAGGGGTTATTTCTAGCTTTTATTTAGGAGATCACTCCTGCTACTGGAGTGTTGTGTATAAACATTTCTGACCCTACCCTGATCAGTGATTGTATCCTACCCTAGGGTGTGACCTGGCAGTCTGCCCCCACCCTAGGGTAGTACCTGATTCTGTTTTCACCATTTGGGTGGTACCTGATTCTGGGTTATAAAAGCAAGGATCTGTGGAAAGCGGAGGTCTTTATCTCTTGCTGGCCTTTACCCAGGCCATTTGAGGCTTCGACCTCTGCAAGGAATAAAGAGCTATTTTCTTCGGAAGCTTGGCTGTCTTTTGGATTTCATTCACCTCAGAACCGCTGGTTACTGGGTGGGAGACATGCTTTCCGAGCTGGAGGGGAAAGACCTTGTTCTCCCTACCTACATCAGTGAACCTCTCCTAGGGACGGATTGCTAGATTGGAGAACCATACATAGTGATGGAGATAGAACATAGGTCAGCCTTATTCCTTGCACTATCTCTCCTGTCCCTTTATCAATGATAATTTTTATTTAACTAGTCATCACTGAACCTACTTTTTGGTAAAGTGATATAGTAATGACAACCTAAGATTTTTCTTGGAGACTTATGCAATTAATTGGAATTAAAACCAAATATAGTTAATTGATTAACAACTGGACTTCACAATTCTTTGCATTTAAGTTGCACAATAAAACTGCATGTCTTGAAGTTATGGTTGGGACAGAGGCATAAAAGAAATCTTTAGCTGACATTCTACCTTAAAGGCAGAGGACCTGTTCCCTGGTCTACAAAGATCTTAGAAGCCATGTTTCACTCTGGAAGATGTAAGATGTAATTCCTCTGGCATGAGAAGCAGACAAGAATTTCTTTCTTTTAATTTTTTTTCTTGTTAAGTTGCAGTCAGTGTAGAAAGATCTTTGGTGCTAATTAGGCTGTCTCTGTCCACATTAAGAACTGTCTTGTAGTTTTGCTTAGATCTCTCCAGTTTGGGATTTGATACCACTTTATTTAAACACTGTGGATACAAAAAAATGTTCACAGTTGAATTTCAGTCTATTTTTCTCTCACACTCAGTGTCATGGCAGTTGTTAGTGTAGTTATTTCTCTAACTGTGCTCACCATTTTGTGGTAAGCTTCATATCTTGGGGCTGACCCTCATCTTCTATTGTCTCTGGGTTTATAACTGTACTTTTATTTTTTTTTATATCCCACAGTTGAGTGAGACTATTCTGTGTCTATCTCTCTCCCTCTGTTTCATTTCACTCAGCATAATGGCTTCCATGTCCATCCATATGTAGGTAAATTTTGTGACTTCATTTTTCCCAACATCTGTGTAGTGATACCAACACTTCTTTCTAATGGACAAGTGATAAATGCTGTTGAGACGAGAATTCTTTTTCCTGACACTGTACTGCAGTTCAAATGGTGGTTTTTATCCTGTCTTCCAAAAATGACTCTTGCATAAACAACTTCTTCATAAAAAGCATAAATCTATTGAATTAGGCCTTTCTCAAAGAAAGGATGGAAAATTACCACTGAATGTCTTCTTCATCCCATAGCCACTGACCTGTGCCAAACTACATCTTAGTCTTTCACTTTCATTCTCTTTCACTCAGAAGGTCTGGAGAAATGTAGGATCTGATTTCTTTGTGTTAAGTGGCCCAAAATACATTATAGATGCGTTAGAGAAGGCTTGTTATATGATTAAATTCCCCTATTGTTTGGGGGGGAAAATAGGATAGAATTTGTCTAAGTAGTATGCTTAAAAATGAGTGCGAAATAATAAATTTTTTTGTAGATTGTGAATGACCATGTCTGATTCAAAGAACCATTGTGCAATGGGTAAAGATATATTAAGCCTACCAAGATTTAGTTAGTATAAATTAGTCCAAATATTTATATGACATTTAATTCAATTCCCAGATTATATTTATATTTCTAAATATTGTTTCTATTTAACTCCAGGAGTTATATAGGAGCTCTTAAATCTTGACTTTTAGCATAAAATACTGGAAAAAGTGGCAATCTAACTAATATAGAAATTTAATATTAGATATTAATGAGAGTTACATGTGATACATATTAGAAAAAGAGATCTATATGAAAAGTATATAAAATTTAGAAAATTTTTAGAATTTAAAAATTTAGAAAATGATTTAGGAAATCATCTAGTATTGTAAAGATCCTGGCTAACAAGCATTAGTATGCATTTAAATTAGTTATAGTATTTCTAAGTGTTGTCTTAATTTATAGTAAAATACTTATTAAGCAGTATAAATGCCTATGAGTGCAAGTTAAAAAATCACAATGTATATTCAAATGGATGTGTTAAATCCTAAGATTAGAAGATTTAGGGGGCCCGGGAGATAACATGGAGGTAAGGCGTTTGCCTTTCATGCAACAGGTCATCGGTTCGAATCCCGGTGCCCCATATGGTCCCCCGTGCCTGCCAGGGGCAATTTCTGAGCATGGAGCCAGGAGTAACCCCTGAGCACTGCCGGGGTGACCCAAAAACCAAAAAAAAAAAAAAGATTTAGGTTGTTAGGTTAATTTGTTGGTTTGTAATTTCTCATCTATAAAATGTGGTCTATAACACCAAGACTATAGTCATATAAAAGAGAATTAGGTAGAAGAATTTAGAAAATGAAATGCATGAAGTATAGTCCTTCTTTGACAATTTCCATTATGAAAGATACAAAATACTATAAATTATTTTCTACACTTAGTTACCTTATTTATTAATTTGTTTTATCTTTAATTATTTAATTGTAATATATTACAGTGACTTGTTTTCATAAATTGAACTGTTGTTACATATTGTAGAAATAATCCCAATGATTATTGTGTTTAATTCTTTTAGCATTCTATATAATCCTATTTATCATAATTTGCAAGTGCTTTTGCATCGATATTCTTTGGATTTGTCTTAGCTGTTTTTCTCCCTTTTTTTAGCAGTCTTTTAATTTTAGTATCAGATAATATTGATCCTATGAAATAAATTTTAGTGTATTTGTTTTTTTTGTTTTGTTTGGGGGGGGTCACACCCAGTAGTGGTCAGGGGTTACTCCTGGCTCTGTTCTCAGAAATCATCCCTGGCAGGCACAGGGGACCATATGGGATGCCGGGACTCAAACGCTGTCCTTCTGCATGGAAGGCAAACTCCTTACCTTCATGTTACCTCGTTGATCCCAATTTTCGTGTCTTTGAAGGAGGATAGAATTTAATTCATTGTTTGTGGTAGAATTCTCTGGTGAAGTCATCTCATTTTAGGATTTTTCTCTAATAGAAAGTTTTCAATTAGTAGGTATTAGTCAATTTAAGAGTAATTTTGAAAAGAAACTTTGGGAGGTGTAATAAAATGTGCCCCAATATCTCTATATTGAGTATATTATCACATAGACCATCACTAAGCTTTGAGTCAGACGAATCAATATAATTTAGTACAATGCAAATCACATTGTGTGTAGGTCTATAGGATAGTATATAGGTTTGTAGTATAGAGAATTGAAAGTAAGTATGTAACTTTTAAAATTTAAAGAACTGAGAACTAAAAGACCTATCCTTATTGAATTAAATAAACTCAAAATTAATAAGTATTTGTCTAGTATTTACTATGTTTGAGATAGGTGATGGCAGGATCTGTACAAGAAATTGAACCTATTTGGAAAAATTTAAGTGAATAATGAATCACAAGCATGAAAATAGTTAAATTTGTTGAAAAAGAAAATGATCACAAAAGAGGAAATAAAGTGTCAAGGGCGAAAGAAGAAGACTGAACTCTACGATTATGTGCACCTGTGTATGTGTAATTTTTCCTGCGACATCTCCTTTCATGACACTATAATAAATGGACCATTAAAGATACCTGGATCTCTCCTCTTGGTAGAAACCATGGGGTGGTCATTCTGTTGCCACGTTATAAAAGAATCATCTGTATGATTGTAGCACAGGAAAGAAGAGACGTTTCTGTGCAGAAGTGGAGTGTCAAGTACAATTTACTGCATGTACATTAACATTAGATGTGTGTGCATGCATGTGTCGTGTCTGTGTATTTGTGTTCCTTTGCTTTGGAGGCTCTACTTATTCAATGTGGTGCATGTAAGACTTCTTAGCATTGATATCTCATAGAAAAGTAGACAAACACAGGAAGACAAGAAAGGTGGAAAGTAATTCACTAAAGAAGGGATTATTTGTTTTCTTTGTAGATAAATGTAGGTTATTCTCTTAGAGTTAGAGTTCTTAAACAAATTTAACAATGCACAGAGAATTATTAGAGACCCATTTTTATCTCTGGGAGGACCCTGCAACTCTGTAATTTAAATGATTATTAATTTTTTATTTGTTATTAGAATCAAGGAATTATTTTATGTCTTAATAATGCCAATTATTCTCTCAGTAGCATTCAGCACTGTAGAGCATTGCCACAAATTGTCTTGCTTTTCCTACTTTCCTGTTTTTTTTTTTTTTTAATTTCTTTGCCCAATAATCATCACCTTTTTCCTGAATTGTACATTTTACATCAGGTATATATCTGGGGATCTTTAGTTTTTTTCTTTTTTTAATCAGGTAATATAATATCTTGTTCTTTCTGTCTTGCTAATTTCCCCAATTTTTACATCTTCCTTTATACTTAATTTGTCAAGTCCAGCCCCTAGTTTTATACTAAAGTGTCTATTCCAGCTTAGTTGGCTGTTTCTTTTGTTTTTTGACTTAATAAATGGCACAATGTTTTTCAAGCTAAAAAGCATTTTCAGATCTATCCACTTCATATATTTGCTCAAATGATGACCAGCATCAAACACTAGTGCATATATATTCGTGGTATCTATCAAACATATCTACTTCCTGCATTTCCACCACATGTACCATGATTCAAGAACTGCACTCTTATGGACTATTGAGAATGCTTCAAGACACGTTTTTAAAAATCCTTATCCCATGTCCTACCTAATATTCACATTGTTCTCTTTCTAAATGCAACATGATCCCATCTCTTCTGTTCTCCTTGTTCTCAATATGAAGATAAGATTCTAAAAACACTATACATGATAATCCTCCAGTTAAAACCTGCTCATGTTTCCATCCTTGTTTTTTTATTACCTCTCCTAGCCTCAACTATTTACCTTTTAGCTATAGGTGTGTGTGTGTGTGTGTGTGTGTGTGTGTGTGTGTGTGTGTTTCTAAAGCACAGTTGCTTTTAACATAATTTGGGTGAAAGATTACTTGAATACACTTTCTCTGACCTTAGACTGTGTACTGTCAACACAGAACAACCCCCCTTCTCATCAAACTTATTTTTTTTGCAGGGGGGGGCACACCTGGCAGTGTTTAGAAGTTATTCCTGGCTCTGCACTCATAAATCGCTCCTGGCAGGCTCAGGGGACCATATGAGATGCTGCAGATTGAACCTGGTCTGTCTTGGGTAGTCTGCATGCAAGGCAAATGCTCTATCAATGTGCTATCACTCCAGACCCATCATACTGATTTTTTATTAAATAAAAACTGATTTTATTTAGAGGTACAGAAAAAGGGAAAGGAAAGGAAAGAGAGAGTGAGAGAGAATGCAATATGAAAACATGAAAGTCCACATTTCAAGAGTGGAGATGAGAGCAGCATGTGTTCAGGCACCATGTATCCAGGCAACACATGTGTCTCTATGCTGTTTTGATATTGTGTGGCCACTTGCATCCTGCATTGACAACTAAGCTTCCAGAGTGCAGATATCCTATTTTATCAGTTTTTTCCCTAGAATCTATCCCTTTGCAGCTTTCAGTATGTTTTTTATTTGTTCAATAAAAAACTAAAATATGGTCTAGGAATGTATATTTAAAAACAATTCATTCAAAATAGTGGTGGTAATCATGTCTGCCCACATTTTCTTGCTTATTAAAATATGTTTTTATCACTGTCTCTCATCTATTTTCATATTTATATCTATATCAAAACATAATTATATCAGAACAAGTGTAAATTTTTACAAAAAATAAAAATCTCTTGCAGGGGCCTGGGAGATAGCATGGAGGTAAGGCGTTTGCCTTTCATGCAAAAGGTCATCGGTTCGAATCCCGGTGCCCCATATGGTCCCCCGTGCCTACCAGGAGCAATTTCTGAGCCTAGAGCCAGGAGTAACCCCTGAGCACTGTCGGGTGTGACCCAAAAACCAAAAAAAAAAAAAATCTCTTGTAATACTCTAATACAATGATGGAACACCTCAGTCTTTTTGAGACCCCATCTCACTTTTCTTTTCTGTATCATGTTCTTCAATTTATTTTTTGAAAAGGGAAAAGATGGAGTTGGAATTACTTCTTATGTGTTCTTTATAAACAAATTTAATGCCTACCCCCTTTAATGCATTTTCATGACATTATACATAATACTATAACTTAGCAATTTTCCTTTTACATATAAAATAAATCAACAATTTTATTATTGGAAGTTACAATGTGGATTCTAAGACAAAAAAGAAATTCTTGCTTCTTTAAGTAAAAATTTTTTAGGTTAGCAGAGCTATGAATCACTTTCACTGCCTATTACAACTTTATGCCACTTTATCACAATAAACTGCTTCAGCCCCTGTGATGAACCTAGACTCATGTTTAGATTTGTAAGGTAATAAGTTCAAGGAAAACTTAGCTGAGTTCTTTATATGCAAGCCACTCAACTTCAATGTTTATACTTTATAATAAACATGTCTTTAATATTATATATTTAAAACTTCTACATTTTTACAAGATTTTGATGACAAAGAATGTCACATTTGTACATTAAAAATGGCACTTACTTCCTCTCTGATGGTATAAGTAGACTTTTTATATCATCTTTGAATGTTGAATTATTTTCGCATATAAATTTATTCTCTTTAATTGAATATGTAACTACGTTTTGAAATTGTGATTCTTGAACTTTGAAAATTACCTGGAAGTTTTGTGCTTTGGGTTCACTTTCAGGAGTGCTGGGATTGGGTGGCATGAGTCATAGGAAATTTAACCCTGGTGTCCTGCATGCAAGTGCTTTATGTGCTATGCCCATTGAGCTTTTCAATGATCCCTAATTGTAATAAGTTTTGATAAAAACATTTCCAAAAGGTCTTTACAATATTAAAGAATATTAAAGGAATATTATAAATCCTAAGGTATGATCAAGCATATCACGAATGGAGCCAACAGTATGAGGAAGTAAATTTAGACAAAAGTTAGTGCAATACCTGATGATTTAAACTCCAAAAGTAAAACAAACTTAAAATCTTCCTCATTAAAAAAAATGTGGGGCCGGGCGGTGGCGCTGAAGGTAAGGTGCCTGCCTTACTGCGCTAGCCTTGGACGGACCGCAGTTCGATCCCCCGTGCCCCATATGGTCCCCCAGGCCAGCCAGGGGCGACTTCTGAGCGCATAGCCAGGAGTAACCCCTGAGCGTCACTGGATGTGGCCCAAAAACCAAAAAAAAAAAAAAATTAAAAAAAAATGTTAGAGTTAAAATGCATATTGTGGAGTGAGTATTTATTGTTATTGTTCCACAATTTACAAATTTTTGAAGAACATACACTTTGCTATTTTACAGTTAGTATGCAAAATTAATTAAAAAGAAAAAATTTACAATTCAATAGGGAACAATTGATTAAAATTAGACAGTCTTTAATAGAAATTTCTTTAAGTAAGATTCATGACAAGAGATAAAAATGAGTAGAACATTATTAGTAATTAGAGAAATGCAAAAAAAGAAATATAATGATAAACCATTTGACACATTCAAGTCTGATAAAAAGGTGGGTGTTGGTAAATGGTAAAGATATGGAGAAATTTAAACATTTATATACTGCAATTATGAACACTAAAATTGTATAATTATTGTGTATAACATTGTAATAGTTCTCTAAATAATGAAAATTAGGTCTATTATATAGTTTAGTAGTCGTATTTCTTAGAATTTATCAAAAATAATGCTACTCCCATATTAAAAACAGCAAAACTCATAGCCAAAATCTGTAAACAATATATGAATAGATAAAGAAAATGTAGTACAAATTTAAAATAAATTATTATTTAGCTTTAAAGCAGGAGGAGGAGCAAGAGAGATAGAACAAGTGTTGGCACACCTTGCATGAGGTAAACTCCGTTTTTATCCCTGACTATTCAAGGTCCCCAACACATCGCTGCATGCAGCTCTGGTGGCCTTTGAAGCAATGCCAGGTGTGGCCCTGAAAGTAACCAAGCCTGCCTACCAATAAAATCAGTTTTTATTTAATAATATGAATAATAGCTCTTCAGTAACAATATTGTAAATCAATGTGTCTAGATGGTAAAACAGCAACAACAACAACAAACAGAGAAGTAGGGAATCGGAGTGGTGGCACAGCAGTAAGGTGTTTGCCTTGCATGCGTTCTGACCTGGGTTGGACCGCGGTTCCATCCCCCGGCATCCCATATGGTCCCCCAAGCCAGGAGCAATTTCTGAGGGCATATCCAGGAGTATGCCAAAGAGTGTGGCCCCAAAACCGAGAGAGAGAGAGAGAGAGAGAGAGAGAGAGAGAGAGAGAGAGAGAGAGAGAGAGAGAGAGAGAGAGCGCTAGAGATGTCTGCCTCAGAGTCAGTAAGTGTAGGAAAAAAGGGGGAAGAGAGGGAGGGAAACGGGAAACGGATTATTGGTGGTGGAAATGTGCATTGGTAAAGCGTTGTTGGACATGATATGATGAAACTCAATCATGAATAACTTTGTAACTGTGGAAATAATTGTCATATGAATCACTTTGTAAACATTGTTTTTTAAATTTGTTTAAAAATAAATAAATGATAAGTTTTAATTGGGATTGTAATATATTTGTAAACTAATTTGTGGGCAAAGCTATTATGTTTATAGGTTTAAATCATTCCAACTATGACCATGGCATTTTTCATTATTTAGTGCGTCTATGTATAACATTGATATGTATGTTTCTCAATGAAATGTGCATGTATTCTTTTTTTTTACTTCAATAGTAATTTATTTTTTAAATATGATTTTTATTTTTAAACATGTTGGGTTACATATCTTTTTAATATAAATTCTTAAACTATGTTCACTTGTTTTGTTAGTGTTATGAATACAGTATATTGTATTTTGCACTAGTCAAATTGGAAATGCAATTTGTATCATTACTATCCCTGTATGTTTTATGTTGGCTAGTGTTGGTCAAAACGGATCTGGAGGACTAAAATAAAAAGAAACCATTATATTTTGATGATTATTGTGGTTAGATGCAGCGACATACAGCTACATAATGTTATATTTGGGTTCTAACTTTTTTTTTTAGCTAGTCTGCTTCAAATTCAGGCCTTCCCACTTGTTGACTTTGAGAGTAAAAGTCATGCCAGACTAAGGGCCTCATTTTGATAGTGAAACAGATTTATTGGTTATTCTTCTTGTCTTCCAGATCCTTCTTTATTTGGATCTATTTCCACATTTCCCCTAACAATGGTATAAATTATAATTTTTATGAGAAATTCTTGTCCATTAATGCATTAAGATTCTGGTTCACATGCTGGGAACAGGGGTGGAGGGAGTACAACATTGGTGGTGGGAATGTCCCCGATTCAATGTCACTATGTTCCTGATATACTACTGTGAATGATTTGTAATCCACTTTGGTAAAAATAAAAAATAAATTTTTCTTTTTTGGTTTTTTTGGACCACACCCATTTGACGCTCAGGGGTTTCTCCTGGCTAAGAGCTCAGAAATTGCCCATTGCTTGGGGGAACCATATGGGACGCCGGGGATCCAACCACGGTCCTTTCCTTGGCTAGCGCTTGCAAGGCAAACACCTTACATCTAGCGCCACCTCTCCGGCCCCAAAATAAAAATTATTAATATAAAAAAAATTCTAGTTCCAGGACTTAGCCCTGACTGTTGGGTACCTATTTTTCTGTTTGTTTTAGTTTGTTTAAAGTTATTGTGTTTATTTATAAATTCTACTTATTTTAGATAGCTATATTTTAATTTCAGAGTTTTTATTACTAGTTAGTATACAAAGACATTGCTCTATCTATGAATTAATATAAATTTTCTTAGAATAATTTCTTATTATTTTAATGTACTAAGAGCCAGAATTAATAATCCTTTATTCCCTACATGAGTAATTTGTGTTTTACTCCTCTTTTGGCTTATGTAGAGATTTATCAGTGTTATCAAGTTTCTTTAGAGTCAGACTAAATTTGACTTTGCTTTGGTTGTTTGTTTTAGTGTTTCTGGTATTACCTTTAGTATTTCAGTTTATTATTTATAATAAGTTCAATTTCAATTTTTCTGACTTCTTAGGGTGAAATTGCAGTTTATTTTATAAAATAATAGAAGCATAGTTATGTTTATAGTCATATGACATAAAGCACTATTTAAAATATATTTTATTTTGGAGCACATGAGCTTTTATTTTCATTCATTTAAATATATTTTCATTCTTTCATTTAAACCAATATACATATATATTAGTGTTTTGACACTCAGGGGTTACTCCTGACTATGCCCTCAGAAATCACTCCTGACTTGGGGGGATCATATGGGATGCTGAGGGGATCAAACCGTGGCCCTTCCTAGGTTAGGGTGCGCAAGGCAGACGCCTTACCTCTAGTGCCACTGCTCTGGCCCCTCATTGAGATATATATTCTAATGTAATTTGTAATTTATATTTTGACCAACATATGTTTCAGTAGTATTTAATTATTTATTGCTTCAGAATTTTCTTGGTGTTACTTTTTTTTTTTTTTTTGGTTTTTGGGCCACACCCGGTGACACTCAGGACTCAGGGGTTACTCCTGGCTATGCACTCAGAAGTTGCTCCTGGCTTGGGGGACCATTTAGGACACTGGGGGATCGTCCAAAGCTAGCGCAGGCAACGCAGACACCTTACCTCTAGCGCCACCACCCGGCCCCTTGGTATTACTTCTAACATATCCAATTTAATTTTTTGTAAACAAAGAAAATATTTTGTATAATCTCACTCTTTAAACAGAATCTGAGGCTAATTTTATGGCCCAGAATGTGATGCACCTTGATGAGAGTTCCATATGTGTTTATGAAATGATTGGTCTACATAATGAAGTGAATAATGACCCAAACAATTTTGAGACATTACCCCTTGTATATGTCCCTAGTATTACAAGGGTCTAAAATTTAGAGGTTCAAGATAGGGAAACTATTCAGCTTTATGCTAGTATACCTAATGTAATTGTAGGTTCCTTCTAAAAGAAACAGTAAGGAAGGAGTATTATAGGGACTGTAACTATAGAAGACGATGTTGGAAGGATATGATTGTTAACTTCTAAAGATGGAAAAAAGATTATGATAGAGGAGTTTAGACAATCTCCAGGACATTAGTACAGCAAGAAAACAGCCTTCTATAAAGCTTTCAGAGGAAAGATTTGCTTTCATCTGCTACAGAGAAAATTTTAACCTTTTAACCTCCCAGATAATAAATTTATAGTTATATTTGTGATTTATGTGATTGCTATCTAAATGGGTAGTAATTTGTTACAGTAACAATAGGAAAAGTATACACACACACACACACACACACACACACACACATATATATATATATATATATATACACATTTATTTGGGGGGTATGTAATTTGAGATATGGGGGGCTGAGTTTGGGCCATGCCCTGCAAATTTCAGGAGACAGGGTTAGCCTCACCAGCTAAATGTAGAGCAAGTAAGTGCCTTTACCTCCTAATTATCTCTTCTGCCTTTCTGTTTTGCAAAAGCAATTTATAATTCTCAAAGCTAATCATTAATTACTCAGTAAATAATAATATATTGTATAGTATACTGTTGATATTTAAAGAAATAATAATTGAAAAATATAACACAATTTCAGCTACAAAGTAAATGTTCTGCAAAAATTGGGTTTATGTACTAGGATTGCTTCCTCAAGTAACTGGGAATAAAGCTCATGACACACATGACACATTTAAGGGACATTGTAAATATGAATATAGAAATAAAAAGCAAAAGTTAAAGATGATTTTTAGCCTAGATGCCCCCTTTAATCTCAAAAGCACTTCTTAAACCTTCAATGATTTGGAAAACAAATTAGCACTAGCACAGTAATTGTTATGTCTGATTCTAACCTAATCTGAGAAATCTCTACTGCTTTTGCTTTGCTACTATCATCCTCTAAATCGAGATTTCATACAATGTTCAATTTACCAGAGTCTTTGCTTACTTGAGAATCCCTTTAATCCTTTTACCTTAGAAAGGCAACTCAGGTGAGTGTACCAGAAATATCTCAGATTGATTACTTGGATTATTTTGAAATATTTTTGGTCTTTAGTTGACTAATCATGATCATTGCTTATTATGAGAACTTTTACTATTGCTTTTTTTCCTGCAATCTCTACTCACATTCAGATAGTTATAATTTATAGGGTCTTAACCCTCAATTTAAGAAATTCGGCTTTAAATTGCTTCATTAATTTACTGGATAAAGAGTTGGTTTGAAAAATATTTTCCAAATTATAGCACATGATACATTTATTGGTGACCATAAAATTAAGAAGTTATGTGAAATAGTATTTTAAAAATGTAATACAAATTAATAAAAATAGAGAAAATATGAACCACATATACTAAATCTAGAAATTATTTTTCTTTCTATATGCATTTGTGTATTAGATTATTTCTCTCCATACATATAAATTGTAGATTATAGCAAAATCTTCTAATTCTTGCTTGTGCCACTACAAAAAGGTTTTTTAAAAATTTTGTATAAGATGTATCAACCTAGCCATGGCCTCTCTCCACTTGGAAGTTCAGATTACAGGGCACTGTGAGGGTCACAATTTGCTTTCATTCTTTACTGCCAAAGATTGACTTTAGATAGCAGAAGAGTAATAGCCATTTTAACTACCATTTGACTTTTTTATAAGACAAATCCACTCATACTATATGCTAATGAAGTATGCCTTTAGATAACTCATATCTCATTTTTTAAATAATAGCACCTATTTAATATTAATTTGTGATGCATACTATGATGTATAATAATTGAACTAATTTATTTAGCTCCTAATTGATGGTACTGGAGAGATTTTTTATATGCATAAAAACCTCAGCAACACCAAAATTAACAAACCATATTTTAGGCATGACTTAATTATGGGTTATTCTAGACTAAATATTTAATGAACATTGGTAAATGCCTCACTTTTCTCACTTTTTATATCTAGAATCACTTGAATTTTTGTAGAGGTTAATATTCACCCAAAATAAGAAAATTTCTATGGGCTATTAAAATGCACTTCAAATAAGCATTTGGCATTATAAAACATTATAATATAAACTAAATTTCAGAGTACCTAATATCTTTTCAGAGATCTTTGGATTTGACTTTATGGAAAGTTACTTGAAATAAATAATTTGAGATACCAATTTTAATAATTTATGGTCAAATTAATGATACACAATTAAGGAAAAATAATGCAATAAAATGAAAATGGATGCCTAATAAAATTTTATTTGAATAGGATTGGAATACTTTGAGGACTCTCACAAACTAACTGATTGATGATGTGTTTAATTCAGTTTTTAAAACAAGATAAATCTCATTGAGATACAATAAGATCTCAATTTTATGATCAGTCACATTTTCCTATTCAGACTATAATCAAGAGAGTCAAGAAGTATAAATTGATCTATTGAATATCTTTAGTATAGTTTGTCTGCATATTCTTAAGTAGAATATAGAAGATATCTGTTACTCTATATATTTTAATTTTCTTATATAGAGAGAAAATGTTCCTGTGAAAGAAATTGGGGAGGTATATGGTCATATGCCTTAGGGTTTTTCTTATTTCACAGGATTTAGTGTTAGCAGTCTTTTATATTCAGTTTCAAACAGATTTCAAAACAAATCTACAGACACATTGGGACATTGGTTATTTTGGGCTAGTGTCAGGTAAATGAAAGGAGATTTTGACATTGTGCCAAATGTCTTAAGTCTTAACTAGTTACAGAGTCATGTCTTTTTTAAAATAAAACTTTGAGATTTGCCAACAGGGAATTTTTTAAAAACTATAGTTACCCATTACTACATTCAAAGAACTTGTCTCTATGGAGGTTGATAGAGGGCAGTCAAATCTCTTGCACTGCATAAATTATATCATTAGGTGTCTGAATATGAATTGACTTATCTCAAGGCCTAAAAACTAAACACAGCTGAGAGCTAAATCCCATGACAAATGAAAGTTCTGTGAACAGATCACAGACAGCATATAGAAAATGGAATTTCTAAAAACCACACCATCCTCTAATATACACCTGATAAATGACCATCTGAAACCATAACTTGAAAAAAGAATTTAATGTTGCTGCTTCAGGATAGCACAAATCAAAAAGGAAAAATACGGCTTGTGCATTAGGAGCAAAAAAGATGATTGTTTTCATCTTAGTGTTAAATAAATGTGGAGAGGAGGAGAATAAATGATGGAATCAAATTAAAAAAGAAGCGATCTATTTCTCCTGAGATTCTAGTTGAAAAATCTTTGTTTTGTAAGAGGCAGCCCTTATGATAAGCCTAAATGTCAAAAATCTTACAAGAACATGTCACATTATAGTGTTTCTTTAGTTTTCTTTTTCCCAAGAGACAATAAAAATGTAAATGAAAATGTAATTTTAACATTATCAGAAGTAATACTATAGTTTGCTTGAATATCAGAAATTTTAGGGGAGCTTTAACCAATGATGTTCAGGAATTACTATGGCTCTTTCCAGAAATTACTGGCCGTCATGCTGAAGGGGTTTCAGGGATTGAACCCAAGTCAGCCATGTGTAAGGTAGGTGATGTACCTGCTGTATTGTCACTCTGGCCCCAATACAACAATAAATTTATCATATAATATTATAGAAAATAATATTCATATTTTGAGTAATAATTTACCTGCTAATATAATTTTATAATTAATTTTATAAACTTGATAACATTTAAATGGTTAGCAAATGAATAGCTATTATTAATAAGTAATTCATTATTTCAAGTGCACTTGACATTTTTCAGAAATTTAATATTAGGAATGATTATTATTTATGCTGGATAAACATAATTAACTTGAATTATAGATTTAATTGTTAAGAATCAAAAAATCAATCAGAATTTAAATTATATTTTATATCATGAAAAGATTCAATCTGCATATGTTCAACTAAATTTTTTTTTTAATTTTTAAAAATAATATATTTATTTAATCACTATGGTTACAAATATGTTCATAGTTGGGTTTCAGACACCCCCTTAACTAGTTCAATTTTCCTGCCACTGATGATCCCTATTTCCCTACTCCAACAACCCTGCCTGTATTCAAGACAGTCGTTCTATTCTCTCTCATTATCATTGTCAGGGATATTGCTAGTGTAGTTATTTCTCTAACTGCACTTACCAATCTATGGGAGGTTTCATATTATGGACGGATCCTTTCAGTCCTTGTCCCTATTATCTTTGGGTATTATTATCATACTGTCTTTTATTTTTCTTAAATATCATAGATGAATGTGACTATTCTATGTCTATTGCTCTCCCTCTGATTTATTTCACAGCATAATAGTCTTCATATCCATTAATATGTCAGAAAATTTCATGACTTAATTTTTCTTAACAGCTGCATAGTATGCCATTGTGTATATGTGTCACAGTCTCTTTAGGCAATTATCTATTGTTGGGAATCTGATTATTTCCATTTTCTGGCTATTGTAAATAGTGTTGCAATGAACATAGGAGTGCAGAGGGCATTTCTCTATTGTGGTTTTGTGTTCCTAGGGTATATACCTAGGAGTGGTATTTCTGGATCATATGGGAGCTCAATTTTGATTTTTTTTTGAGGAATCTCCATATTGTTTCCAAGAAATTTCCATTTGTTTCCAAGAAATACTGGACTAGATGGCATTCCCACCAGAAGTAAACAAGATTTCCTTTCTCTCTGCATCCACATCAGAACTGGTTGTTCTTGTTCTTTGTGTTGTGTGCCAGCCTCTGTGGCATGCTGTTTAGATTTTCATCTCCCTGATGATGGGGTCTCCAAGGCAAACTGTCAATGTGATAGTCGCTTCCACTACTGTTACTCTAGAATTGATGAAATGACTGTTTTAGATTCTCTGCCTAAATTCCATGCAGATAAAAGCTATATTTGAGGAAAGATACTCAGGCATTCACAATTTGTTATTACTCAATCATAAGTAATAAATATCTTCATTTTATTCTCAGAACATTTCAAGATGTTCAATCGAAACATCATGCTATAAAATAAATCTTTAAAAAACTGCGGAAATTGATTGTGGTTTGGCCAAGACAACTTAATAGTAACAAAGGAACTCAACTTGAGAATTTTAGATGCATTTCCCCAAGGATTTGAAAATAAAATGCTTAACTTAAAGCTAATTCTTATGAGTCACTCATAATCAAATAAAGCATTCTGAAAACTATTCTGTATTCCTTACAGGAAAACAAATTTTCAGAGTTATCTTAAAGGTAATATTAATTAACTCAAGCAAAATATCTAAATTAGTTTTTCATTAGTCTCTAATAGCTTTAATAAATGGCACAACATTTATCAAGAATAAAACTAATCATCATTATTAGCACCTCATGTTCAACTTTTTCTTCACTATGATACCTCATCAATTTGCTGACAAAACTTATGGATTTCTAAAGCTTTTACTCAAGTTTTGTAGATTTCTCAACCTTCCTATCAATATTAACCTAAAAGTATCATCCAGAACCATCAGAGATTACCTTTGCCTATATCTATAACTTCATATTCAAATCACCAAATTATGCTCACATATACTCTTCTTTATAATTACTTTATTTAAGCACTATGGATGTAAAATTGCTCGTGATTGAATTTTAATTATAGAATGTATACCACCTTTTACCAGTGAATATTTCCCACCACAAATATCCCCAGTTTCCCTCCCACGTGTACCAGATGCTTCTAGATTAGGCATTTTACTTCTCTCTCTCTCTCTCTCTCTCTCTCTCTCTCTCTCATTTCTGTCATTGGTTAGCTATTGTTAATGAAGAGGTACCATACATGTCACTTTATTTCATTTTAGCACTCAGTTCTTATATAAAGTAATCAGTTCCAACTATCATTGCCATAGTGGACCCTCTCTACCCTAATTGCATTCACTACTCTTTGTGGCAGGCTTCCTACATGGACGGGTCCTCCTGTCCCACATCTCTATTGTCTATAGATAGCATTGCCATACTATATTTTATTTCTTTTAATATACCACATATAAATAAAATTATTTTATGTCTATCCCTCTACCTCTTACTCTTTTCATTCAACATAATGTTCTCCATATATATCCATATAAGCAAATTTTCTGACTTCATTTTTCCTAACAGCTGAATAGTATTTTATTGTGTATTGATATCATCGTTTCTTTAGCCACTCATCTGTTCTCAGGCACTTGGATTGTTCCCAAATTCTGGCTATTGTAAATAGTGCTGTGACAAACTTAAGAATGCAGAGGGCTTTTATGTATGGAATTTTTGGATTCATAGATTACGTCTCTTGGGGTGTTATTGCTAGATGATATGAAAGGTCAATGAATACTCATATTCATAAAAATGCTGGGCCAGTCTAAATTCCCACCAGCAGTAAATGAGAGTCCTTTTGCACATCTGTGCCAGCACTGGTTGTTCTTGTTATTTGTGATGTGTACCAGTCTTTGTAGTGTGAGGTGATTATCTTCTTGTTTGAATTTGAACCTCCCTGATGACTAGAAATGCAGAGCCTTGCCACTTGGTTAACCATATTTTTTGAGGAAATGTCTATTCATTTCTTCTCCCCATTTTTGGATGGGGCTAATTATTTTCCTGTTAAGCTCTATAGTAATTTGTATATCTTGGATATTAATCCTTTATTATATGGGTATTGTGTGAATAGTTTCTTTCATTCAGTGGGTAGTCTTTGTATCCTAGTCACAGTTTCCTTTGAGGTGAGGAAGCTTCTTAATTTAATGTAGTCCTATTTGTATATCTTTGCTTACACTGGCTTGGTCAGTGGTGTTTCCCCACTGATATTTCAATATCATAGAGTTTTCTGCCTATGTTTCCATTATATATCTTATAATTTCAATTCTGATAGCAAGATCTTTAATCCATTTTGATTTGACTTTTGTGCATAGTGTTAAAGAGAGGTCTGAGTTCAATTTTTTTTGCATATTGTAAACCATTTTTCCCAACAACACTTGTTGAAGAGGCTTTCCTTGCTTCACTTTGCATTTCCTGCCCTTTATCGCAGATAGATTGATCATATACTGGAGGATGGGTCTCTGAATATTCAAATCTAATTCAAGATCTGAGCATCTGTCTTTATTTCACTACCCTGCTGTTTTAATGACTACTTCTTTTTTTTTGGTTTTTGGGCCACACCCAGTGACGCTCAGGGGTTACTCCCGGCTATGCGCTCAGAAGTTGCTCCTGGCTTGGGGGACCATATGAGAACCGGGGGATGGAACCGCGGTCTGTCCTAGGCAAGTGCAGGCAAGCTCAGGCACCTTACCTCCAGCGCCACGGCTGGCCCCATGACTACTTCTTGTAGAAAATTTGAAGTTACGAAAAGTGATTTCTACCATTTTCTCTTTTCCAAGGATTGCTTTAGTTTTTTTTTTTTTAACTGTCTATTGCTCTAGATAAACTTCAGGAGTGTTCGATCCACTTTTTTTGGAGAATGTCATGGTTATCTTTAGAGAAGCTGTATTTAATCTGTACAATGCTTTGGCAAGTATTGCCATTTTAATGATGTTAATCTTCCCAATTCATGAGCAGGGTATACGTCTCTGTTCTATTTGTTCTCTTTTATTTCTTGATGAAAATTTTATAGTTTTCTCTGTATAGGTCCTTTACTTCTTTAGTTAAATTCACTCCAAGGTATTTGAATTTCTGTGGTGTTATTGTGAATGGTTTTGCTTTTAATGTCTATTTCTTCTCTATTATTATTTGTGTATAAGAAGGCCATTGTTTTTGTGCATTAATTTTATAGCCTGCTATATGAATCTATTATTTTTAGGAGTTTTTTGGTAGAGTCTTTAGGAATATCTAAATATAGTATTATGTCATCTGCAAGCAGTAAAACTTGACTTCTTCCTTCCTACTTGGATTCCCTTGTTATATTTTTCTTGCCAAATTTTTATGGCAAGTATTTCTAGTACTATATTAAACAAAAGTAGCAAGAGGGGCAACTTTGTCATGCTCCAGATCTTAGATAAGACTGTAAGTTGTTATCTATTTATTATAATGCTTGTCATGGACTTGTTTTAAATGGTATTGACTATATTAAAAAAAAAAGGTTTCGGGGCCCGGGAGATAGCATGGAGGTAAGGCGTTTGCCTTTCATGCAAAAGGTCATTGGTTCGAATCCTGGTGCCCCATATGGTCCCCCGTGCCTGCCAGGAGCAATTTCTGAGCATGATGCCAGGAGTAACCCCTGAGCACTGCCGGGCATGACCCAAAAACAAAACAAAAAACAAAACAAACAAAAAAAAAGGTTTCTTCAATTCTCATTTGTTGACAGTCTTTATCATGAACAGTTTCTGGATATTGTCAAATGCTTTTCTATGCATTTATCATCACAATTATATGAGATTATATTTAATTTCGTTGCTATAGTGTATTATATAAAATGACTTGCATATGTTGAACCCTCCTTATATCTCTGGAATGAATCCTTCTTGGTAATGTTTTGTGACCTTTTTGTTGAGCTGTTGGGTTTTATTTGCTAGTTTTCTGTTGAGGATCTATGCATCATTTTCATTAAGGCTATCAGACTGCAATTTTATGTTTTGTGTGGTGTATCTTCTGCTTTTGGTATCATGGTGATGTTAAGTTCACAGAAATTGTCTGGGAGTGCTTCTGTTTCATTACCACTAAATTTTTGTTTATCACTATAAAAAAACTTTTGTTTATTACTATAGAGGGAATTGAAATGGTGATCTTAAAAGCCTTCCCCAAAAGAAAAGCACAGGCCATATGAATTGTTATAAACCTTTACTGGTGATGTTTTTCAAGCTTATATAGTTTATA
This sequence comes from Crocidura indochinensis, assembly GCA_004027635.1. Lineage (NCBI taxonomy): Eukaryota > Metazoa > Chordata > Mammalia > Eulipotyphla > Soricidae > Crocidura > Crocidura indochinensis. The sequence continues at coordinate 21,380 of PVKC010010109.1, forward strand.
TTATATATAATATACTTCATATATGATGTTATATATGCTATGTAAAATACATAGACATACAATGAATTCTTTGCTTAGACAATTTTCTAGGAAATTAGAATTATTTCTGGATGAAGGCCAGGAGATCTGATCCATGGGATGAAGCACAAAGAGTGGGGGAGTTCAGATAGGGCAGAGAAAGGATCACTATGACTATGATATTTGAAAATGATCACTCTATTCTTGATCACCTAGTTCTTGAACTGGGTGCTGAAAAGAGGTAAAGTGATATGCAAGACTCCTCTTCAGTAGTAATATTTCAAAAATAAAAGGAGAGATGCACAGAGAAAGACAGAGACAGACAGATATAGAGAGACACAGACCAGACAGGCAGGCTGTAAGGGAGAGACTACAGTAGGGAACCTGTTGACTTTAGTGGTAGGAAATGTGCACTGGTGAAAAGTGTTGATGGTATAATTAAAATTCAATTATGAACAAATTTGAAACTGTGCATCTCATGATGATTCAATTACTTTTTTTGTATGAAAAATAATTGCCTCTTGGCTATTACAACTAGGGCTTTGAAAGAACACATTTTTTCTTTTTTCTTTTTCACTTGTTGAAAGTAAAAATCCTCTTTGTTTCTTTTGATTTGAGAAAGCTGGTTTAAATGTATATCTTCATGCAGTTATTCTAAATATCTCGTATAAATGATATCATTCTGTATTCATGCTTTATCTTCTGGCTTACTTCATTTACCTGCATGAAGAAATAAATTGGTCCAAATGGGAGTTATCTTGAACACTCTTGGCCCCAGGTAAAGCAAGGAGAAGGAAAGAAACTGAATGGAGAAGGAGAAACACAAATTTGAAAGGATGGATGAGGGCCAGGGACCAAACAGTCTCAGGAGCATTGGTGGAGTTTTTTTTTTTTTTTTAAGGACAAAATTAAATAGCTTAAATATCCAAGCCAGAATCAATAACAATTTAATCAAGAGACCTAAGCTCTAATAACCTAAACTTTATATGGGTCTGTTAAATTGGCAGGCTGGGTACAAAAGGTAGTGGTTGGAATACATGTGGTGGAGGGAGGTGGAAACTAGTGGTGGGATTGGCCCTGATTCATTGTATGTCTGAAACCTAACTATGAAGGACTTTGTAAATCACAATGGTTTCATTAAAATAAAAATAATAAATGTGGGGCCGGAGCGGTGGCACAAGCAGTAAGGTGTGTGCCTTGTGCGGTCTAGCCTAGGACAAACATCGATTTGTTTGTTTTGATTTCCATATCCCCAAGGTCAGGAGCGATTTCTGAGCACATAGCCAGGAGCAAACCCTGAGTGTCACAGGATGTAGCCAAAAACCCATCCCCCAAATTAAATTAAATAAATGCACATCTTTTGTAAAAAGAAAAGACTATAATATGAATTTTTGAAAAGACAGCTCTAAATGATAGCTATTTTATGTTTCTAAATGTGGCACTTTTGTACAAGAGGAGTGATTAAAACACTGCTAAAATCATTTCTTGAATTTGGAAGTAATGGCAGTTTTGATAGGTTGTGAACCTGGAGGAAAATTATTGTTTAGATATGGAATTTCTTCAAAAGCAGTAGAGTAAGTGATTAAATATTAGGTTGGGAAGTTTGGAATTATAAGTTTAGAAAATTTAAGTCCAAGTTGAGAGAAGTCAATCTTGTTTGACTTTCCAATAAGGTACTTATCCCTGGATCTCAATTTTATCATTGTAAGTATAAATTTCACTTTCTGGTGCCATTACTATATAGTTTCAGTATAATTAATCTGTGGCTGCAGGAAAGGAAGAGACAACAAACAGAACAATGAATTGTTTTAGAAGCTAAGGAGAAAATACTTAGTATTTTTATACTGAGTGGAAGAGATGAAATCAGTACATATGACTATAGTTATTAGATTCTGTAAGTCTCAGGATTACATAAAATTATTTAGCTTATTTATTTCATATGTGGGACTCAACTGGCAGTGCTTTGAGTTTACTCCTCATACTGCACTCAGGAATTACTGGTAACAGGTATCTCAGAACTATAGATGATACCAGAAATGGAACCTGAGTTTTCTATGCAAAATAAATACCGTACCCATTGTAGCATCTCTCTGCTATATCTAAAAATATCTAAACATATTAAGTATTTAATTTTTTAAATTACAGGGTCTTTGGGGATTATATTGATCAGTATTTATTTTATTAAAATAAAGGTCAACTTTATACAATGCCACACTATTTTGTTTTATATTTCAGAGGTCCGTAGGCTCCCTTGTGGTTCTTCTATAGATTACCAGTAGAAAATGCCCAATGTATTAATTTTTTAGTTAGAAATACATGTACAAGGCAAATCTGATTTTATAAGAATAATTTATATTGGTACTAGAAAACAACCTATATTATTTGAATTTTATACTGCTGAGCCAAAATTTTTTTATTCCAAATCATATTGCTGGGGTACATGACCTTTGTAATTTCTTCAAGTTCCTGATTGTATTAGTGTATGATTCATTCTATTGACTAATTAGGCTTTTGTAATTGCTCTTATTCCATTGCTCTGTTACACCACCCTTACTTCACTAGAGTTATGTCCATTTGGACTCATAATTTATTACCAAGAAACTTTAGCCATAAATGTATCTTCTAATTTCCTTTGTTTAATTTGAAAAATGTCTAGTGAATTAAAATCTAGCATCATGAAAAAAAACACAGTGGAAAATAGTTTATTTATTATACACATTCATACTTCTAATGACTAGCAACAAGACAGGAAGTATGTTTTGGCTAGAAAATTGCATTTTTACAATGCATAAATTTTTTTAGGTTAGGAAATTCCATTATTTTTTCTTACACCATTTTTCCAACAGAAGAGTTCTATTAAAAGAGAGACATCTCTGTCCAAGCATACATGTTAAGTGAATAAATCCTCTGCTTGGAAAGGGCTACTGTGCTATAAATCAGTGTGCACAGATATTTTCATAAATTCCAAGAGCAAATTCTGACCTTGAAAATACTGGATTTTTTCCATGTTCAAAAAAAAACCTTTTGAATCAAATAGCTCATCAAACTTCAAATTTGTGTCTATGTTACATGAAGTCTAGAAAATATAAAGGTAAGCTTGACATTTGAGACTTTTAAATTAAGACTTTAAAACAATTTTAAAGTTTTTTAGAAACACAGATCTTTTTTTTATAAAGATTTATATTTTATAAAGAAAGGTTGAGATATAACGTTAGTAAGTTTTCTGGGAAGAGAATTTAAATTTATTAAATTTATATGCATGAAGAGCAAACCCAATTATCTGCCTCATGTTTCTCAAGGTGAGATTTGATCTAGACTCAAGCTTAGATCATCTAGTACATTACTGTTTTTCCAGATGCCTTTTGTATTGTCTCTTAACTATCTGATATGAAAATCTTTCCATTCAATCTCCTGATGAAATACATAATCATAGCCTAAACTACATAACCCTAGAAATGCTACTAGTTTGTTCATTTGTGCAAGGTAGATCATGTCAATATTGAACTAATGTTTTGTTTTAAGGACAACACACATCCTCTAATTTAGTGAGAAAGAGTCTTGTATTTTTCTTCTCTGTTTCCTTCTATCCACTGTCCCATTCCTGATAAAAAGCAAACTGGGAACTTCAAGCAGCATTAACAGGCTTAGCAGACACCATCTCTCTAACATTGTGATGTCCAGGACAAATTTCCCCTGGCTTGCATTATTTTTCTATCACTGCTGTAAGGATGAAATAGATAAAGGATCTTTCTTCCACAAGACAGGGAGCCCCAATAGTACATGAAAAAGTCAGAACTATAACTGTTGGTTTTTTTCCTGTCTAAAGGGGAGTGCTGACCTCACTCCTAAGCAATAACTTAATTAGAGGAATATAAAACTTGTTCAATGAGGAAGGATTGACATGTTTGAAAGTGTGAACTAGGCAGGCCAGAGCATCTCTCTCAACCGTAATGGCATTTAATAGTGCAGCTTCTCAGCTTCTCAAATTAAGGAAAATTACTTATCCAATGATCAAATAAACCTGTACAATCAAATTTGCCGAGAGTCAAAATTGTGAATGAAAAATACCAGAGAGAGTGTTGCCAATGTAGAACAATGGCTTTGAAAAATACATTTTTGTTTGATATTGGGAGGTAAAATATAAACAGCCTAGAGATGATCATGTTTAACTAAGTGTCATATAATCATCATAGAAATCACAGAAATGGATATTCAGAATAGCTCCATATACAATTCTCAAATATTATAAACAACCCAATTGCTGCTAGGAATACACATAAACGCACACACACAGCTCTAGTCATACAATGTCCTGTTGTACACAACAGGAAAAGTTACCCATTCTATTCTACCGAGTAGAACTAATTAACTTCAGATCTACAATTTCGAGACACCGTTATGTGAAAACTTGATTTCTACCCCCAGAAGTAAACACACCAAAGTAAAGGAATGAATCTCAGAAAATTGTCTATATTAAATCATCTCTACAAAACTAAGAAACGGGGCATGATGTTATTAAAGTGTACAAACTTTTGTTATCAAATCATGGGATACATGCTGGGAACTGGGGTGGAGGGAGGACAACTTTGGTGGTGGGAATTCTCTTGATTCAATGCCAAGATGTACCTAAAATATTGCTGTGAAAAATTTGTAATCCACTTTGAT